>JAKOGI010002751.1:2500-88725 GCA_029747015.1 Carnegiea gigantea
ATACAAATATTAATAAATGTGGTTAATAATTTTAATGTTAATATTAATAATAATTAATATGATTAATATTAGTGATAATTACAATAATTGTTGTTATCATTTATAATAATTATAATTCATTTTCATGTTAATGTTAATGTAAATTACTAATTACTAAGGTTGAAGAAAATAAATATCAATAAAATTAATACTTAATAATAATTAGAATAACAATTGTTATTATTAGTAGCAATAATAAAAATTAATATTAATAATTATTAATACTAATAACTGTCATTGTTAATAATTAATTAATTAATAATAAATAATTATTATTGATAATGGTTATTAATATTAAAATTATTTGCTATTAGATGTGGGCACATGTTTGCTTCTCGCCCAAGTAGTATTCGAGACTTCCAGTCAACAGTAGTATGGGTCTCGAGCACATTGTCCCCAACTGATATCAAAGCCAAGTGTCTAGCCAAGTGACTACCAAGTGTCGATTGAAGAGTTAAATAAGTGTCTATTAGTCCCTCTATTTAATGCTTAATTTAACCCTACCGTCATGCATCTAGGCTAAACTCCTAAGATTAGTCAAAGGATTAATCAGTTAGCATAAAGAAGATTAATTAACCCTTAGTGATATATGAATATCCTCATCAAACATAGAAAAGTTGATCATTTAGAATGAAACTGTGTTGGTCAACAGCGTTGGTCAGTCTCTGTGAGTATTTAGGGCGCATTGGTAAGTCGGTTGGTTAGCCTGGTGATTTGTGATCCCGCAGTATAGAATTGGAATGGAGGTGGTCCCGATATGGTCCTGCAGTGCATTGTTAGGTGATTAGAGAGTCTTTATCTGCAATAAACATATTGATGTGCCATTTCGTGTTAATTTCATTAGTTTAATTAATTATTTTGAGACTAATAATCCTATCATCATGGCAGCATCATTAAGAAGGATTTTCTCCATATCATCATCTTCTTCTTCTTCATCAACATCATCCACTTCATGTTTAGATATAAGCACAGTGCATAGTAAAGAAGTACATTTATCGGGGGACTATTCCAAATGGATTATCCCATCTCAGCCCATTGAGTGAATTTATTCAATTGGACCTTTAAGTTTTAAAACTGTTTTTTTATCAAAATTCATGAAGAAACTATTAGTTTAAATGCTCAATACAAAACTTTTCAACTTTTATTTAGAGGTTCAATTGATAAATACTTTCCAAAGGGCTTTAGACATATTCATTTTGGAGTGGTTCAAGTGCCTATTGAACCTTTAACTAAATTTGGAATTAATACCCCCATCTTCTTAGCCTTAAGGCATGACAGATTTAAAACCTAAACAAATTCACTCCTTGCAATGGTTCAATCAAATATTTGTAATGGTCCAGTTTGTTTTAATTGTTGTCCAAATTATTCCATGGATCTTACTAGTCATTGCATTCTTGAAACTTTAATTCTTGATGTGCATTTAATGATTGATAAATTCAAAGAACTTTCAAATTTTACAGTGACCTATGGAGTTTCTTTTAGATTACTACTTCTCAATTAAATCAATACTTAGTATTATTCCTCCTAGAATAGAAGAGACGGTACTTATTCATGTTTGCACTAAAGAATTAGCCACTTATGTTCCCAAATCTTTAAAGTTGCATGAAATTACTATACCTCATGAACTTATTATCTCAAATCTTAGACCTCATGGGAATACTTCAATAAAGGAAATTTCTCACTTCTCAAAGACCCCTAACGAAAGGCCTTTACTTTGATTTAGTTCATTTAATGAGCCATCTCGCCCAAGTACTATTTAGATTTCCAATCAACTAGATCCTCAATCTTGTATATGACATGCACAAATAGAGATCCTCATATTAGTGGAATAATTAATAGAACACCTCTACATAAAATTATATACAATGATACTCAATTCGATGGACGCTCCATGTCACCTACCTTTTCTCAAAAGAAAACTCCATCAGAATTAAATGAAATTACAAAAGTTACATTTTAAGTTAATAGATTTTATCTTAATTAAGAATTTTACTGGGACTATAACTAGCCCTATAGACGGTCGTTCCTTTCCCATTTTTCTAAATAAATGCAAGAAGCACTCAAAATTATTTATTACAATCAATTGGCCAAAATCAAAGAAAATATACCCTTCTTTGATCGGAAAAACACATATTTACAAAAACACCAGATTTCTATTCTTATCTGTCATCCATCAATTTGTGTCATAGAAAGACAAGCAAAGTTATGGCACAATCCCATTACAAACAATCCTAAATTTCATGAAAAAATATTCAAAGTTGCCTTTGGTCAATCAAAACACCTATACGTTTCTCAAAATCAAGAAAGTATAAACCAAAGAACGTTGAATTCTGACTATAAATCCTTATCAATCATTGATCAAATTAATATCAAAAAAATGGTATATTTATATTACTTTTAAAAATCCAAGATTATTTTGAAAAATAAAAACAATAGCAGTCCTCGATAGGGGTGCATATCAAAACTGCATTAAAAAAGATTTAATTTCATCCTAACATTATGAAAGGACAATAAAACAACTTCTTAGCTTTAATGAAGCTCTACTACAAATTAAATGCAAATAATCAGATACTGGTATTTATTATAAAGAATATTGTTTTAGAAAGTCATTTATTCTAATTGAAAACATATGACAAGGAGCTATCCTTGGCATTCATTTTATTACTCAAATCCATCCTTTGAAGGTATATCAAAATAGTATTCATACTACTATTATGGGACATACTATTTCTTTCATATTCATCATCCCAAAAGACTTAGCTCTTTCTAACCAACTCAATATGAGTGGGTAATAAAAATACATCCTAAAACAACAAAAGATTCAAATAATAAGAAAACTCAAGTTGATACAAAAGGATAAAGACATCATATTCAAATTAGGACATTGTTGAAAGACTTCCAAGCTTAGCTTGGAAAGCAAATAACTATCATACCTTAAAATTAATAACTCTCTTTGAAATGGTATAAACTCCCTCTCAATAAGAAAGAAATCAAGAAATTTGTACCCTATTAAACAGAGCCCAAATATTAATACAATTAGAAAGTTATTGGAATCAAAGCCTTAAAATAACCAAAAGGGCATTAGGCCACTATGAAATAGTATAGATATTAGGCATACTTTATAATTATTCATATTATTCAATTTTAGCCCTTTCCACTTAATACTTTCCTATACAAAAGCACGTGCCAAACACCATTCATATTGTCTCATCAAAATCAACTTACAACGAACTTTTAAGTATCCCACTTATATTCTTATGGTTTTGTTTACAATTCTTCCTCTTGCATAAATATGCATACTTAAATAGAAATTGCATTCAAGAGGCCAAGTCTACACCTACTTTCATTCATAGCACATGCATCAAATTAAGTAGTGTCTCATTCAAGCAAGTTAGAAACCATATGTAAGGATTGAACTGGACCCCAATTCAACTATTTCCTTAAAGGTATTAAGAATTTCAAAACTTTAAAATTAGTTATACAGATTAATATTCAAAAATAATATCTTTTGTCTCTGATTTTATCAGTCAAAATTTTCCAAAAGAATTTTCTCAATGCAATTTCTCACTAGTAGATCTCTTCAAAATAACCTCACTTTAATTTCTTTATTTTAGATGGAACCAAATTCAAATAAAGGTAAGTAAATTCAATCATATGTTCCCACCATTCAAAACTTTGCTATCAAATCCAAGAGCCCAACTCAAACACAAACTCATCCTAAAATCAAGTTTCAAAATCAATATAAAAGTCTCACTGAATTTCCACCAATAGCATATAGCCAAATTGTGAAATACACTACTCATATTCCTCAAAAGCCTCAAACTTGTCAATTACAAGTTTTAAGAAAACCCCAATCTCAATCCTCCTACTTTCTAAAATCAAAATTTGAATTCATAACCTTTACTCATTTTCCTGAACCACAACCCATTCAAACTCTAAAATTTAAAACTTCAACCTTGTTCTTTATCTAGGAAGGTCTCTTTCTTGAGGTAGATACACTCAAAAATCTCAGACTTTATGAACTTATCCTCCTTGACACCAATCTGCTCCAATCGAGCATGTTAAGGATGACAAAGGAAAAGTCCTTCATTCCAAATTTAGAATTCTCAAGATTTATTCATCCAAAAAACAACGCTAGTCCCCCTTTGAATATAAAAAGTTCTTAGTTAATTTCCAACCTCAACATTTTAGTTTCCTTGATTACAAAATGGCATGGTTTAGAGCTGTCTATAGGAACTTTGACAATTCTTTGTTCATCTCGTTTGACAAAGGAGTCTCAGATCAATATATTTAAAGTTAATTATTCGAATGGTGGTCATATTTTAGATTCAAATTAGATTCATTACCTTTATCAGCAGTTCAAAGCTTTCAAGTTCTTATGAAGTAGTCCAAATTATTCACAACATTAAATGAAATCATAGTATCAATTGAATTTGAAGTTCCTTGGATTCTTTGTTGTAATTTAAATATCGCAAAGTTCATCCTGGTGATCCTCATGCCTCCATTGTCTGCAAATTTAAATTCAAGTTTTGAGATAAATTCAATTTTGAGCAGAGATGCAATCTTGATTAAGTTCAGATATATTTGAAGCACCACATAAAACAAATGATGGACAATCCCTTAACACCCGTCAAAAAAGACGACAAGCGTCCTTCATCGAGTTCATCCAAAAGTTCAAAGAAGAAAGCTGTACATAAGAAATTCATGACATGGTTAGCAACAAAGCCATCCCGATAGCATTTCATCAACTGAGCCCTAATCCAATCCATTGGTGACCTATGTGAAATTTAAGGCTCCGTAGATGATTTACCTAATGAAACAATTACAAATTCAACACCTGAAGAAATCAAGTAGCAGCTGTCAAATTTTAACAAGCTTGTCAATCGTAAATCATTAAAAAATGTCCACATACAACTGTTCAAGATCAGTCTACTATTTAAGATACTTCAATAATTTTATCTTTTATTGTTCAAGTGTTAGAAATTGTTTTACTATTTCAATAATTATCTTTTACTATTCACTTTACTTTTTGGGCCTATATCAAGGCTCCAAAGTTGTATCGGAAGGGGAGAACTTATCTACACATTTTCCTTATATCATATTGCTTTCCCACTATACTCCTTATCTTTTGTTATCCTTTCTTCTCCTACCTAGTTATCAGATATCATCCGCAAAATTCAATAACAATAAGTTTTATTCAATCAATCCACTGTGCAATTTTACTGTGCATGTTTTCATTCACGAATTCATTCTGGCTTTGCTAGTAAAAGTTACTATTTATGTATTTTTGCTGTTCATGTTGCATTGATTTCTGAAGATACAAGTCATTGATACTATTCATATTTCTAAAGATTATTTATGTTTCAATTACTTCAATAATCATTTGTTAATCAAACTTCACTCTTAATGAAACAAACTATGCTATTAATTTCAAAATTAAAAATTATACTCGGTCGAGTCTTTGCCTACAATGACCACATTCAGGTGCCATTTTGTGTTGATTAATTTCTTTAGTTTAATTGATTATCCCAGGTCTAATCATGTTAGCTTCATGACATCATCATTATCATCATCTTGCTGGCTTTTGCACTCAAGCATGATACCTAATGAAAGTTGCGTTTAAACAGGAACTATTCCAAACAAAATGATTTCTCTTAACCCCTTAAATCGTATCAACCCCTTCTAGTAATCTAACGTTTTAAGATAAATTTCCTTTTGTGAGAAACAAAATCGATTTCTAAGCTAATAAAGTCTATCTTAACAAAGGGTTTAATCAAAATTACAATCAAATATACATAAATTGATTCTTTTCCTATTTTTCTAAAAATATGGAATAATTACTAAAAACTATTTGTTATAATCAATTAGCTAAAATAAAGCAAAATATACTTTTTCTCGACTGGCTAAATAATTATCTTTCAAAGCACCAACTTTGTATTCTTGATTGCAAGAAGTCCATCTGTACCTCTAAGCAAAACTTATGACACAATATTCTCACCAAAGAACAATTGTTTTTATTCATCCTTCATCTTCCTTTCCAAAGCAAGAATTTCAAAATATTTTTAAAAGTTCTCCTACAAAAGAAATATTTCTACTGATAAACCATCTTGTAGTAATCAACCTCAAAGCTCAAATTTCAAATCTAGCACTATAGATAATTCAAATCTTATTCAGACCATTGAAGATTAATTTCAATAAAACCCAAATTAATAAATTAGGTACACGAAACAATAGATGGAAAATTAAAAATCAAAATCTACCATATTGTACTAGACCTACCCTTCCAGATCTTCAACTTGAAACCAATAAGTCATTAATTCAATCCCATTATGATAAAAATACTATTTACGAGTGGAACATAGATGGAAAATCAGAAGATGAAATTCCAAATATTCTTCAAGAAATGGGTGT
This sequence comes from Carnegiea gigantea, assembly GCA_029747015.1. NCBI lineage: Eukaryota > Viridiplantae > Streptophyta > Magnoliopsida > Caryophyllales > Cactaceae > Carnegiea > Carnegiea gigantea. The sequence goes on from JAKOGI010002751.1 coordinate 8,951, forward strand.
TTATGTAACTTCAAATATTGACAGAGGAGTCTCTGCAGAAAATGGTGCAAAGCTCTTTGCCTCTAGCTTTATAGGACAATTGAAAAATTGGTGGGATAATATTCTTACCGAACATGATAGGTTAAATATCATACACCATCAACTACAAAGTTCAATAGGAACCATTCAGGATCCACAAGCCTCTAAGGTTAAGCTAGTAATTATATATAAATCTAATGTACTTGAATATCTTATTTACACCATAGTCATGTATTTCATAGGAAATACTAAGGAATTGATCAATTCCCATGTCAAAATAACACAAAATGTTGGATGCCCAAGTCTAAGTGATTACAAATGGTCGTATAAAAATATTTTCCTTTCCTATGTTCTACAAAGAAAGAATGCTAATGAAAATTATTGGAAAGAAAAATTTATTTTCAGATTGTCTACTTTATTTTCTTAGAGAATAAGACGAAGGTTAAAGGATCATTGTGAAACAACAGAAATTCCATGGCATAATTTAACTTATTGTCACTTATTTAGCTTTATTAAAAAGGAAGGATTAACTATTTGCACTAAACTAAGAATTCAAAATAATATCAATCTAAAAAGTTACTATTACAAAATGAACTTGGATCATTTTGTGAGCATTTTGGTGATCCAAAATTAGAAGCTCCTTCATCTAAAAAGAAAAAACTTATTAAAAAATCTTTAAAAACTTATCCCAAAAAACATGAAATTAAAAATACCTACTATCAGAACCCAAGAAAACCTCCAAAGGTCCAATAAAAAGAAAAATATACAGAGCCCTTCTCAAACACAAGTTATTACTTGTTATAAATGTTGTTTAGTAAGACACAAAGCCAACAAATGTCTTTTAAAAGAAAAATTATACAACTTGAAGATAAAAGCTTCAAGAAATAATGATTTCCCATTTAATTGATGACAATTGTGAGGAAGCCCTTTGTGACATTCAAACATCTGATTCCAGCCGTTTTAACTCTTTAGATGAAGAAGCTACTCTTTTTCCTAACAATTGTAGCGTTATCAAAAAAAACCAATCTCCAGGAGAACTCCACTTCGATATAATTGTGAAAATTGAGGAACTAGAAATCAAAACTCAATGCCTTCACAAGCTAAAAAACTTATTACTCAAAGACAAAGTTATCAAATCAAGAATACAACCTTTTCGTCTAAAGCAAGTAATAGAACCCTATGAAGGACAAGGATTAAATATCTCAAAACCCATAACAATCAAAAAATTAAAACAAGAAATTAGTCAGCTCAAAACTGAAGTTGAAAAATTAACAAATCAAATTAAAATACAAAATCTCCTTTAGTAAACAAATTCAATCCTCATTTCTGAACTTTCAAGCCTTGAAAAGCAAGTTGCTTCACTCGAATCTTCAAAACCCCCTAATCAACCCTCACCTTCTTCTCCTAAATTGAGTCTAGATAATCAAAATCATGAAGCATTTCTTTTAGTTATTGATCGTAGTGATTTTCAAAAATGGTATATTTATGTTACTATCATAGTTAAAGATTTCAAACTTTATTCCATTGCTCTACTAGACAATAGTGCTGATATGAATTGTACTTAAGAAGATTTGATCCCAAAATATTTTGAAAAAACTAAAGGAAAAATGACTAGTATTACCGGTTCTAAACCTCAAACTAATTATAAACTTTCATATGCTTACATTTGTAACAATGAATATTGTTTCAAAAATATTGGTGTACTTGTTAAAAATCTCAAACAAGTTATTCTTGGAACACCTTTTTTTACTCAAATTTATCCTTTTACTGTCGATTCCCAAGAAATTTATTCAAATATTCTTGGAAAAGAAGTTAGATTCGAATTTTCATCTCCAATGAAGAATAAAGAAATCACACTTCTTCAAAAAACTTAAATCTTAAAAGTCTTCTCTGCTAAAGAAAAACAAATAGCCTTTTTCCTAATAGAAATTGTTTAAGCTAGTATTGAAGAACTTGTTATACCAAAAATTCAACAAAAAATTCAAAACATAAAGAAATTATCCAAAGATTATGTCTGTATTGATATTCCAAATGCTTTTTTTGGATAGCAAGCAACATATGGTAGGACTACCATATCAAAACAATTTTGACAAAAGAAATATTTCAATAAAAGCATGCCCTATTCAAATGGATAAAGCGATTTTAGAGTTTTGCAAAAAAGAGATTCAATCTTTATTAGACAAAAGGCTTATTAGACCCTTCGAATCTCCCTGGAGTTGTGCAGCCTTCTATGCCTACGATCAAGCAAAAAAGGAACTTCATGTTTCTAGGTTGGTCATAAATTATAAACCACTTAACAAAGTTCTTCAATGGATAAGATATCTAATCTCCAACAAAAACACTTCATTAGGAAGATTATATGATGCATAAATACTTTCAAATTTTAATATGAAATCTAGCTTTTGGCAAGCTGAAAAAGATAGATATAAAACTGTGTTCACAGTTCCACTTGGACACTACGAATAGAATGTAATGTCATTTGGACTCAAAAACACTCCTTTTGAATTTTAACATATTATGAATAATACATTCAGTTGCTTGGAATTGGCCTTTTTACGGACAGAGATATCTGTAGAGCTAAGGTTGCCTACTTCTGGATCTACCCAGATCTCGTGAAAGCAAGACTCACACTAGGAGGTGTCAGTGGTGGTGGTGTTGTTATGAATGATATAGTTAATGATTATTCTAAATTTTTAGATTGATGATGTTCTTATTTATTCAAAAAATTTAGGCCAACATTTTAACTTTTAAGCATCCAGAAACATTTTTCAATGTCATTAGAAGAAATGATTTAGCTGTTTCTGCTCCAAAAAATGAAATTATATCATACTAAAATTTGAGCTTTTAGGCGATGACATTTTTAATGGTACTATTAAACCCATTAAACGATCCATCGAATTTGCAGATAAATTTTCAAATCAAATCAAAGGCACAAGTCAATTGCAAAGATTCGTTGGTTATCTCAATTACATTGCAAATTTTTTTCCCCAAACTTGGGGAAACTTACAAACCTTTATTTCAAAGGCTTAAGAAAAATCCTCCTGCATGGTCTTGAGCGCAAACTCAAATAGTCAAATACATTAACAGTAAAGTCATATCTCTCCCATGTCTTGGCATACCAAATCCGCATGCATTCATGATAGTTGCAACAAATCCGTTAGATAGAGGTTTTGGAGAAATTCTTAACTAATGTCTTAACTCAAATCCTAAATAATTAGTAAGGTTCCATAGCGGAGCCTACATTGGACCTCAAGTTCATTATTCTACTATTAAAAAAGAATTTTTATATAGTATCTTATGTATTTCAAAGTATCGAGATGATTTATATCATAGGAAATTCTTATTAAGAATAGATCGCAAAAATACAAAAGAAGTTTTATCCAAAAATGTTCAAAATCTTATCTCAAAGTAAATGTTTACTTGCTAGCAAACAATACTTTCAGTTTTTGATTTTGATATTGAATTCATTAATGGAGAGACAAATTCCCTTCCTAACTTCCTCACTAGAGTGTTTCTTCAAGTAAAGCAACTTTGCTTTAATTTTTTTTTATTCAAGATGTTGTCCACTTTCAAATCAACTTGTGTTCAAAGCCCAAGCTACCTTAAAGACATTTAAGAACCTCCTATATTTTACCTCAGAGATCATGATGATGAACTCTACATTAATCATTTCAAAGGACCTTGATACAATGAATGTGCAATCTTTATCCACTACGAATAATGACTCTTCGGTTCAAAAACATCCTTTTATGTACATTTAAATATACTCAAGTGATCTCTTTTACACGAATTCAACGATCATCCAGTACTCATTGTGGCACTAACTAGTTACATTCAAACCATCCATTTTTATAGAAACTATACCACATGTTATTAGCAATCACTTGATTAGCATATTGTTCAATTTCTTCAACGGGTTGTTCTTGATGAACATCTCTGTCCAGTTGATAAGCATAGGTTCTTTAACTCCAACATATCCCCCAAGTATCGCTTTATAGAATATCACATCCACTACCACCCACTTGCATTCAAGACCATACTTGCAGCATATTACGTGAATATTCAAGACTCTACCACTAGTAATTGGACAGTATGCAAAATGCACCACTGAATTTCCAATACTCAAGGATGCAATAATGGAAAAATCAAGCAGCAGCTGTAAGATTTTAACAAGCTTATCAGTCATCAACCATTCAAAAATAGCCATCTACAACTGCTCAAGATCAGTCTATTATTCAAGATGCTTCAATAATTTCATTTTTTACTGTTCAAGTGTCAGAAATAATGTCGTATTATAGTTTTAATAAAAATCTTTTACTGTTCACTTTACTTTTTGGGCTTATGTAAAGGCTGCAAAGTTGCATTGAAAAGGCAAAATTTATCTGCACATTCCTTTGTATGACATTGCTTTCACACTTTCCTTCTTGTCCTCTACTATCCTTTCTTCTCCTCCCTCATTGTAAGATGCCATCCACAGAGTTCAATAATAGTAAGTTTTATTCATGCAATTCACTATGCAATTTTACAGTGGATGTTTCATTTATAAATTCATTCTGATGTTACTATTCAAAGTTACTATTCATGTGTTCTTACTATTCATGTTGCATTTATTTATGAATACACAACTGATTGATACTATTCATATTCCTAAAGATTATTTATGTTTCAATTATTCTAATAATCATTTATTAATCAAACTTTACTCTTAATTAAACAAACGTTGGTATTAATAATTATTATTAATTAATAATAATAATTAATAATTAATAATAATCATCATAATAATAGTAATTATTAATTAATAATGAAAATAAGAATTAGTCATAATAATAATTATTAATATTAATAATAGTTACAATAATAATTACAATAATATTTCTTATCAATATCAATAATAATAATCATGATAATTTTTAATATTAATAATAATTATTATTCATTATTATTATTTTAAATAATGATAATAATTATTAATATCAATATTAACAATAATAGAAATTACTAATTACTAACATTAATGACAAATATTAAGAAAAATTTTAATTAATAAATATTATTACTAATAATAATTAATATTATTATTAATAATAATTAATATTAATAACAATAAATGTTAATAGTTATTACTTAATAATTCATTAATTTGTTAATAATAATTATTATAAAAAATCATTATAATCATAATCATAATTAATTAATAATAATAAAATAATTAATCATAATAATTATTATCAGTATTAATAATAATTAACAATAATAATTACAGTGATAATACTTGTTAATATTGACAATAAAAATTATAATAAAAATGGGTAGGAGTGGGAAGGACTGGAATGGGAGTATTTACCCATGACAAGAACCGGGTCTTAAGGGTTATCTTAACTTGCTAATTAGTTATCTTAATATTATGTCTGCTCAGTAACGAATTTATTCACTTACGTTTCTTTACAGGTGATCACAAGTCTGAGAAGGAAGTGGTATGTAGAAAATTTTCTGTTTGCAAGTTGTCCTAATTTGTTTCATCAGGCTTTGTTGAATGGAATGAATACTACAATATTGTTTCCTTTTAACTATGCCATGGTGCCTTTTTTGTTTTTTGGATGATATAATATTGTTGGGCAAGAGCAAGATTAAAGGTGGGCTTAAATATCAAGGTGGAATGGTGGAAGCCAGTCTAAAATTAAGGGTTTGCATTAATCAAATTCAAGTCTAATATGGGCTATTAGGATGCAAGCTTACTATGTGGCTCATTTAGTGGATTTACAATTGAAGTCCACACTATCTCCAATGCAGGGGAGCTTAAATATTTAATTAAATTCACATGCGATTTATTGAGGATTTGACTCACGATAATAATATATATATATATATATATATATATATATATATATATATATATATATATATATATGTATGTACATATATATATATATATATATATATATATATATATATATATATATATATATATATATATATGTATATATGTATATGTCTTCCCACCTTGTCTCTTATCACATATTGCTCAACTAATCTCCTTTGAACCTTTGGCATGTGTATTTTTCTTAGTTAATCGGTTTACTTGCATAGTTTTTCTTCGGCTCCTAATATAACATGTTTGATCATATCAATTTCTTTTTCTAACTTTTGCTGTGAAATGGTGCATTAGAAAAGAGCAAACATCTGTCGTAGTACCCCTTTGCAATTAGTTTTGGGGCCATTGAGTGAGGATGCCTTACATGGTGAAAAGGATATCTTCACTGATGATGATCTGTTGAATTGGGAACTGACTCATGGCGTGGTGAGTAACTCTCTTTTCTTTTGAGTGATGGTTTTGAGATATCTTGAAGTCACAGTGGGTTACGAGGCATGGTTGCTACTCTGAATCTTCACTTGATCACCTTCCATACTTGTATCATATGTTTCTGGTCTATGTTTCTTGACATTGGTGCTGATTTGGCCTCCTTATCGAGGGTAAGGTGGCTTATGGAATTCATGAAACATGATCTAGTACGATCTATAATAGCTAGTTACTATTCCCAATTATCCTAATTAACATGGCCTTTTATAACCTTTGGCTTGTTAAATTTTACATTGGTGATTGTTGAGTTTAAGCTTGTCTACTATGAGTTATTATAGTTCATGCATGTGGTAATGGGCCTTGTTAGATTTATATTTAATATGCATGTGGTGTCTCTACAAGTTACGATATAAGTTTGCCATATGCTGGGATCTATTTTTGTGACTTGGTAATTGGCAATTATACATTAGTATTTTACAAGACATTCTCGGTGCTACAAACTCTTTAAGGATCTGAAAGAATGCATGGATATCCACAAAGATAAGTAGGATAGTAAATAAATCAACTAACACCGGATTTACGTAGAAAGGAAAAAACCACAAGGAGAAGACTTAAAAAATCTACTGTAATTGTAATTAGTACAAGTATGATCTCAAGGGTGGATAGCACAATGAGATCAATACAATAAAGAGTAAAGATCAAGAAAAATAAAACTCTCAAAAATAAAACTCACTCAACCTAGATAAAAAAATTATTGGAATAGGTGTGCCTTCACCAATATAAGAGATGGTGAATTTATAGTGGAGAAAAGATGCATAAAAAATAATGGGTGGAAAAATGTGAATGAAATTCTCATAAAAACTCATAATGAAGATGATTACTCCGTATAGTAGCCACTTGAAACTCTAGCAATAAACTACCATAAAATCTTGCATTAAGTACAGCATAATTACCAGAAAATGGACCAAAACTAATTAGACGAAGACGCAATGCCCTGTCACATACTGGGGATTAGATCACGGCTAGCCCGCGTTGCAAACTGTCCCATGCAAAGCTGAAAAATGTCCAAGTCGATGAAAGTCAACGTGCAGAGCTAGTCAAGTCTTGTCAACACGGGTCAAACGTGGCTATGAGGGGAATGTTAGGCTATGGCCTGACTTCTTGCTTGAGTAAATGGGCATGCACAAGACATGATGATGAGCCAAACTAGGCTGAAATATTTTAGCCTAATCAAAAGAATTGTAAAGTAGGCATTGTCAAAAAAAGAATGTAGGCTTCACGTAAAGGCGAGCTAGGTGCGTTGAAGCACTTTCTTGCTAAGCCAATCACATGATCATTCAATCGGCAATGATTCGGCTGAAAATGCATTGAACCTAGGTCATCCATGGATGATATCTCAGGCAATTAAATAATTTTTGGACCATGATCAAATCACCATGTGAGACAAATAATGAGGAAATGAGCAAATATGATTTTAGGGCACCATACCTAACAATCTCCACCTTGGATCAAAATCCACCAATATCGAAAAATCGCCAAAGAACCCCGAAGTGTACAGCCCCATAGGCAGAGCCCCAAAGGGCAATTGAGCGAACTGAACATCAGTTGAGTTTGAGAGATGCTAGAACTTATCACTAGAAAGTGACTTGCTTAGGCTTTTCTTCCTTATATAATTTGACCAAATATGACATAGATAAGTCAAAATGTCATTAGGAGAGGAATGAAGGGAAATAACAGAACCTATCATACTACATCCTCGCAAGATATAGAGGCTTCCATGCCTTAAACCCTTTAACAAAATCCGAGTTCCCTTGAAAACCTTGAGAACTCCACCTTCAGCTGAATATTTGGATCCCTTAGATTAAAGGTGCATAAAGAAATTATGTTTCAAACAGGAACATGACAAACATTTCAAAAAGTCCTAATAATATCGTCATGAGTATTGATTTTAATAGTACTGATTCCAGCAATATTACATTAGGCATTGTTGCTCATGTGAACAGCACTTGAGTCAATTGGATCATATGTTGAAAACTGGCCTTATGAGGACACATACGATAGTTGTACCCAAAATCAAGAATCTAATAAAAAATGTTCCCCATTTAAGTAGAGGTAGCAAACAAAGCGTCACCATCAATATCAGACTTGACTACAGTGGCTTTAGCAGGTTCATAAGGGTGTAATTGCATGTTATTTTCTTCTTTATCCGGCTAGTTTTTCAACTTGAAATACTCATAAATTACATGTCCAAAATTTTTACAATAATGACGGGTTTATTAGATTTACAACTCTTAAACTTTGATTCATTAGTGTTTCCCTTTATCAAAGGATTTACCTATCATAGATAAGGATTCACCTTTTTTAGCATGCACTTTAAGGTCAAACTTTTCTTTGAACAATAAATTAGCCTTAACATCCTTAAATGACAAAATCTCATCGTTATTATATAAAACTTTTTTTTTGACATGCTTATAAGAGGCAGGCGATGAGACAACCAACAATATAGCATTATCCTCATCCTCAAGTTTCACATCCAAGCTCTCCAAATAAATAATAACATAGTTCAAATCGTCAAGATGGTTTTGGATGGAAGTACCTTCTACAATAGAGAACATACACAAACGTTCTTTGAGATGGATATTGTTTGCAAGACTCTTGATCATATATAATGTCTCTAAACCAAGCAAAAGATCAACTATAGAGGTCTTGGCAGTTCACGAAGGACATGAGGTGCTAGGCGTAATTGAATCATCGAAAGCGCCTTATCATCAAGCTTCTCCCATTTCTCATCGGTCATAGGAGCAGGCTTGTTCTCTTTTCCACCGAGGGCTTTCTTCAACTATACTTAGTCAAAATGGCCATCATCTGGACCTTCCAGATGTTAAAATTTATCTTGCCATCAAATTTTGAAATATCAAACTTACTAACATTGGACATCCTTGATGATCCAGGCTCTAATACCACTTGTTGGGAATTTTCTAAGGATCGGGAAGGATTTATGGATATTTATTCGTGCTAAAAATGTGCTATTTTTAAAGTACTTTTACACCTATTTTATACTCATTATAATCGTAATTTTTAAGGTTTTTATTTGATTTTTTTTTTTTTGTTTTGTAGGTTTTGAATAAAAGGGAAATAATTTTGGAAAATGTGGAAAAATACAAGAAGAATGTTGGATACGGGCCGACTTGACTCAAGCCAATATGGGTTGCTGGGCCCAGTTATTATTTCAGCCCATTTAAAAAAAAAAAAAAAGAAAACAGCCTAACACTGACCGGCCCAAAAATCTCAGCCAGGCATGCCCATCACATGACCATCATCTCTTTCCCAGCCTAGGCGTGCGAGGCACATGATCCTGACTTAATGCCTCCCCCCTTATTTCTCCTCTCACCTTTTCTCTCTTCTATTTTTTCTTTCGGTTCCCCGAACACCCAAAACCCGAAACCTTTCCTGCTTCATCCTTATCTCCATCTCATCTTCCTCTCTCTCTCTCTCTCTCTCTTCAACCATACCAGAGCACCATCACCACAATCGCCATCATTATCCACAACTCACCAGCGCATCACCATTGTTGTCCCCAATCTTGACCATCCACAATGCCCACGAAATCAATGGTGAAGGAGTGAGAAGGGCTTGGGTATAGAATGGAGCTAGCAGCGACGCCATTGAAGGAATTAGGTAATCTAGGGTTAGGTTAGATTTAATTCAAGTTTTAGGTTTAATTTGAGGTTTGAATTCATTCTTCAATCAATCGTAATTTTAGGGCTCTTGTTAGTTTCAAATTCGAGTTGTTAGGGTTTTGATTGTCGAAGTTTTGAGGTTAGGGAAGTTTTTAGGGTTGAATTAGTTCTTATTTTCGAAATTTCAACTTGCATTTCATAATTCGAATTTCAGAGTTAGGTTCGATAAACTCGGTTAGGATTTGATGTTAGAATGGATTTTGGATTTTGAATTTCATGTAATACTGCTATAATTTTGAGTTTCCTTAGTAATTCACGAATTTAGTTTGATTTTACAAGAATTGGATATTGGTTTGGTTGAATTTTGGTAACAACCCATCCCATGTTTTCATGAACACGGTATTGCGTTTCTGGATGCGTAAGTAGCTGAAGTTGGGATTGTCTTCTAGGTTTGCTATTGTTGCTAAATCTGGCAGCCTCGAATGATTTTGTTCCCCTCCTCTGCTACTCCGGTTGCTTCAAATTTTAGCTTGATTATGCATGTTTTATTTCTAATTTAGTGTTCTAGGCCTACAGAGACACCCCATTGATGGGGCTTGAAGGGTCGGGCTGAGCTCATGTGAGCAGGGATGCCCTGTTCATCTTTCTCTTGCTATCCTCGCTTTGTTTTGCTTCTGGCTCCTATTGTTCTTTTTTTTTGGGGCTTCTATTCTTGTTTTCTTTTCCTGCTCACTGAAATGGTGGAAGTTTTACTCTTGTGTTGAGAGCTTATTTCGTGAAGACAGCTAAATACCAATAGGGTGTAGGTAAGCTCTTCTATTTCCTTCTTAATTTCCTTTTACTGTTCATCGATTAATGTCATTGTTAGCTTGATTTAATATTGTCATTTTTCTTTGTGAACCCATTTTGTTAGTCATAGTGCAGATGTCTTAGTTGAATAAGTTTAATTTGCCCACTAGGTGACATGCTTAGTAAAGATTAGCTATAGTTGATGTTGGTGTTTTACCACAATTACAAAAATCATGGGAATAACAGATGATGACTTAGAATTAGTTATTTATCATTTTAATTAGGTTAGAATGATGCTAAATTAGTTATCTTCACGCTTAGCGACCTTAATCTCTACCATTGTCCCCAAGGATACGACCCTCAAGTATTAGAGCAGGAGCTATACGCTTGCGGCCCTTTTTATTTACACTCAAAATTTATCACCAAGTTTTGGCGCCATTGCCGGGGACGACGGCATAAGATTAGATCATATTTTCATTTTCTTTGCTGTTTTCTTATTAGTTACATATGTTGCACCTTACTTTGTTCATTTCCTTAAGTTGTTATTCAGCTTAGTTTATTTCTTGAAAATTTTCAAAAATCCAAAAAAAAAGAAAAATTAAAATCTAAAAAAATTAGCAAAATCTTCAAAAATCACAAAAAAAAAAGGAAAAGCTTAAAATTGGAAAAAATAGAAAAAATTGAAAACCACAAAAAATTTTTGAAAATCCAAAGGCCCATAAACATTTGAAAAATTAGAAAACCCCTAAAAAATTGAAAAATTCTAAAAACATTAAAAACTTCGAATGCCAGTTTTTTATGTCCCACAATATGAGCATGAACCTTTCTCACATAACCTTTCAAGGCTTGATAAATATCGTGCTCAACTGAATCATAATTTTAAAAAATGAAAAATTTGTGAGGTCATTGCTATGGGTCTAAATGTTGACTCAAGGAGTCATATTGAATCAATTTATCAGGAAGGTTTAATAGAATTGTTATCTAAAACTCAAAATGAGGTTTGGAATTTCTTTGAAAAATTAACTTGAGAGACCTATGCGTTTGAACAAGCTAACGAGGCTTTTAGATACCCAACTCATGGAGAGTATGATTTTCAGGCTGATTCTTACCCTTCAGACCACTTTCTGAATTCATATGACCCATCTTATTCTTGTGTGGCTCCTATTTATGCAACTATTCTGAATCTCCTGGTCATGATGCTCATATTTATCCTTATCGTGTTTATGTTGATGCTATGTGTGCAAGTTTTGAAAAGAAGATTAATGATATGACTGATCAAATGATAGATACCACGAAAATGAGAATTGCTACTTATTCTTAATGTTTTAACCAAAATAGGGAGACTTATAGTGAGATTGATGCTAGCTTAGTCTCTCCTGAACCTAACATTATCTCTATGATAATTTTGAATGCTCTTTTTCTGTTAGGCCTGATTTGAATGAACACATTTATTTGCCTAATCTAGAATAAGAGAGCGACCTCCCTACGTCTCTATTAACAGACCCCCCTCACTAGCTCACCCAAAGATGTCACTGAAGATGTCTTAGTTTATGTCGACCTATCCACCACTCTGAACGACTTTTGTGAATTTGATGTGGATGAACAATCTAATCTTGTTAGTGAGTTAGATATTAGCATCGCACCTGAAGTTGAGCCTTATGATCTCGATGATTCGAAAGCTATTTCATGGGAGTTACATGATGAGGTGATTGAACTCACTATGTCGGACTTTGATGATGATATTCTTTATGCAGAATATGAATTTTTTTCATGTGGATTTGATGTTACTGAAGGTTTTGATGTAGGTTTTCATATCGAATATGAATCATTCTCTTTTGATCCCATCATTTCTGACCTTCTATTTAAATTAGATGATAATATTCTATATGTAGAACATGAATCTTTTTCTGATGACTTTGATATCTTGGAAGTTCTAATGATGGCTTTTGTATTGATTATGAGTCATTCTCTTTTGACCCCATCCAAACTGACTTCTTTTTTGAATATTGCGAGTTTAAATTTGTTGAGTCTGAGATTATTACCGCTAACAATTTTGCTTTAGACCAGACTTATGCGCATATTGGACTTAACAGACTTGTGAACTTTACACCCATTCTTCTGCCTAGATTGCTCATTCATGCTGATATAGTTTCTAAGCCAATGACCTCCATACTGGCTTATTCTGAGTATGTTTATTTCCTTTCTAATTGAGCCCAACTGTTTAATAAATTGAAACGGGCCCTTACTTGTGCTTTATTGGTTATATAGATATATTCTTTCTGGTTCCAACTCACTGCTTTTTACTGTTGCTATATTATTGAGAGTTGGGCTTCTTTGTTTGATAAGTTGCTACATGGATTAACGAGTTTTGATTTGAGTAGCACTTTTTCAGCTTAATATAAAGCGGCTGATGCTCCATAAGCCTCATAGTTTGGGTACAACTTGTATCTAACCTGGAATGATCATTCCACTTTCCTCTCTTCTTCTTGTCTTCTCTTTTCTTTATTTTCATACTTAGTTGTGGATATTTACGACTGTGAATATATGGGTGATCAATCTTGAGAAGCAATTTGGGATATGTTGAGCCATGTTGGCTATGATCACCCTTGGTTGTGTTCTGATTTTGTGAATACTTGTTAGTTGTAGATATCTAGGGTTGTTTTTATGCTTCATGTTGTTTTGTTTCTTTAGTATGGTGAGTTTTGGTTTTTCTTTGCTTTAGTTTTTGTTTGATAGTTTCCTTTTGTTCCCTTTTTGGTCTTTTAGTGACTTTGTTTTGGTCTTTCATTTTGTTTTTCTTTTCTTTTGCCTTTTGTCTCGTTTTACGTTTCTTTTGGTTTAGTTTGGGATTTAATATCCTTGGTTTTGGTTTTGAGTTTATTTTAGTGAATATGTGTGTTTTGGTCTAGTTTTGATTTGTTTTGTTTGGTTTTGGACTTGTTTGTTTTAATTTAGAATGTGTTTTGTTTTGCTTTTTTTGGTCTTTGGCGATTTGGGTTTTTGGTTTTTGTAAATATATGTGTTTCCTTTGGTTTTAGTTTTAATTTTTAATTTTCATTTTGGTGATTTTGTGTTTGGTTTTGTTTGTGATTTTTATTTGTGTCCTAGCTTGTATATATTCGTTTCATGTGATTTTATGGTTGTATAGCTGATGTGATCGCCTTTTAGTGCCTTAATTCCCACAATGAGGATATTGTGCTGCATTGGTGTGGGGGTGAGGTGCCCCTTTTTTTTCGAAAAATTCAAAAAAGATTTTTGTTTTATTTTTGGGAACGTTTGTACTATATCTGATTAAATTGAATCCCCTTTGCCTTGGTTATTAGTTTATATATAAGTAGGATGTGCATGATAGGTCTCCAACCTCAAATGTGATATTCTAAACCCTAATTCTAACTCTAGTTGTTTAGTATAGATTGTGTAATCCAGTCCTTGTTTATTCATTCATCATTATATTTAGGTCTTAGGTTTCCATGAATGATTCTCCCACTAGCATGTGACATGATTACTTTGAAATGATTGAAAAAATTTGAAAAAGTGTATGATCAATAAAGAGGGGAAAAAAAAGAAAAAGAGATGGAATAAAATTTGGAATGGCAAGTATCCCTTTGAGGCATGCACTACTGGGCATTACCCTTTAAGGCACGTACTATTGGGTGTTACTCTTTGAGACAATATTGCTATTGAGAAAGCTTGCTTTCAAAGTTCATATGATAATAATATAGTTGTGTCAGTCAAGTCAGATTGAGTCCAATTCTGGTAAATCTAAACCATGAGATGATGATACACTTAGCATCCAGAGGGATTCAAAATCTTAATGTTCAATGGGGAGAAAAATTAGTGCTCTGATGTCATTAAGGAGGTAGAGGGCTTTGAAGTACATTTTGCGCATATGCAAGTCAATAACTTAGTTATATGGGTGATTTAGTTGATTAGAATGTGTGCATTTTTTCCCCAAATTTTGTACATTATAGTTTTGAGGAAAAATCCAAAAAGATTTTTCGTTATTTTTGGAATAATTTTTGTAGATATTTCACCTTAAAACCCTCACGAGACCTCACTCGTCCACTTGGGAGACCGAGGGGCTTAAAGAACTTGTTGCATACGCTAAATGCAACCGTGATTCCTACGACAGTGAGTTAGGATTTTCTTTTTTTTTCTTATTTTCTATTTCTTTTATTTAGTTTAGTTTGTTTTACTCAAAGACGAACAAAATCTTGGTGCGGAGGTACTTATTCATGCAAAAACTTTACTATTTTTTAGATACTTTTACACCTGTTTTGTGTCCGTTATAATTGTATTTTTAAGGTTTTTATTTGATTTGATTTTATTTTGTAGGTTTTGAATAAAAGGGAAATAATTATGAAAAATGTGGAAAAATACAAGAAGAATGTTGGATACGGGCCGACTTGACTCAAGTCAATCTGAGTTGCTGGGCCCAATTATTATTTCAGCCCATTTTTTTTAAAAAAAAAAAAGAAAATAGCCCAACATTAACTAGCCCAAAAATCTCAGCCAGGCATGCCCATCGCTTGACCATCATCTCTTTCCTAGCCCAGGCGGGCGAGGCAAGTGATCTTGACTTAATACCTCCCCCCTTATTTCTCCTCTCACCCTTTCTCTCCTCTCTTTTTTCTTTCGGTTCCCCAAACACCCAGAACCTGACACCTTCCCTACTTCATCCTTATCTCCATCTCGTCTTCCTCTCTCTCTCTTCAACCATGCCAGAGCACCATCACCACAATCGCCATCATCATCCACAACTCGCTGGTACATCACCATTGTTGTCCCCAATCATGACCATCCACGATACCCATAACATTGGGAGTGAAGGAGTGAGAAGGGCTTGGGTATAAAATGGAGCTAGTAGCGACGCCATTGAAGGAATTAGGTAATCCAGGGTTATGTTAGATTTAATTCAAGTTTTAGGTTTAATTTTAGGTTTAAATTCATTGTTCAGTCAATCGTAATTTTAGAGCTCTTGTTAGTTTCAAATTCGAGTTGTTAGGGTTTTGATTTTCGAAATTTTGAGGTTAGGGAAGTTTTTAGGGTTGAATTAGTTCTTATTTTCGAAATTTCAACTTGAATTTCCTATGCCTTTGTTTCAATTTCAAAGTTAAGGTTTCACAAACTCGGTTAGGGTTTGATGTTAGAATGAATTTCGAGTTTTGAATTTCATATAGTACTGCTATAATTTTGAGTTTCCTAGTAGTAATTCATGAATTTAGTTTGATTTTACAAGAATTAGATGTTGGTTTGGTTGAATTTCGATAACAAACCCTCCTATGTTTTCATAAACATGGTATTGCGTTTCTGGATGCATGAGTAGCTGAAGTTGGGATTGTCTTCTAGGTTTGCTATTGTTGCTAAATCTGGCAGTCTCGAATGATTTCGTTCTCCCTCCTCTGCTGCTCTGGTTGCTTCAAATTTTAGCTTGATTATGCAAGTTTTGTTTCTGATTTAGTGTTCTGGGCATAGAGAGACACCCCATTGATGGGGCTTGAAGGGTCGAGCTGAGCTCATGTGAGCAAGGATGCCCTGTTCATCTTTCTCTTGCTGTCCTCACTTTGTTTTGCTTTTGGCTCCTGTTGTTCTCTTTTTTTGGGGCTTCGATTCTTGCTTTCTTTTCTTGCTCACTGATGGTGGAAGTTTTACTCTTGTGTTGAGAGCTCATTTTGTGAAGATAGCTAAATACCAACAGGGTATAGGTAAGCTCTTCTATTTCCTTTTCAATTTCCTTTTACTGTTCATCGGTTAATGTCATTGTTAGCTTGGTTTAATTTTGTCATTTTTCTTTGTGAACCCATTTTGTTAGTCATAGTGAGGATGTCCTAGTTGAATGAGTTTAATTTGCCCACTAGGTGACATGCTTAGTAAAGATTAGCCATAGTTGATGTTGGTGTTTTACCACAATCACAAAAATCATGGGAAGAACTGATGATGACTTAGAATTAGTTGTTTATCATTTTAATTAGGTTAGAATGATGTTAAATTAGTTATCTTAGCGACCTTAATCTCTACCATCGTCCCCGAGAACACGACCCTCAAGTACTACAATGGAAGCTGTACGCTTGCTGGCCTTTTTATTTACACTCAAAATTTATCAACAATATTCACAAACATAAGCAAGATAGTAAATAAATCAATTAACAGCGAATTTATGAAAAAATCTACAAATGGGAAAAAAACTACAGGCGAAAGAATTGAAAAATCCATTATAATTTTAGCCAGTACAATTATGATATCAAGGAGTGGATAGCACAATGAGATCAACACAATAGATAGCAAAGATCAAGAAAATAATATCTAAAAAATAAAACTCACTCAACGTAGATAGGAAAATAGTGGAATAGCTATATCTTCACTGATACAAGAGGTGGTGAAGTTACAGTGGAGAAAAGATTCATGAAAAATAATGGGAGGATAAATGCGGATGAAAAGCTCATATAAAAAACCCGTAATGATGACTATTACTTCATGTAACAGCCACTTGAAACTCTAGCAATACAAACCGCTATAAAATGTCGCATTAGGCCTAGCATAATTAGCAAAAAAGGGATCAAAACTGAGCAAGCCAAGAGGCAAGGCTCTACCATGGACCATTGGCTTGACCATGATTGGCCCGTGATGCAAACTAGCCCATGCACTAGCTAAAGAATGTGCAAGTCAATGAAAGTAAACATGGGTCAAAGCTGGTCAAATCAGGTTAACACAGGTGAAATGCGCCGAGGAGAGGAATGTTGGGTCGTGGGTTGACTTCTTGCTTGAGTAAATGGGCATGCGCAAGACATGATGATGAGCCGAACTGGGCTGAAGTATTTTAACCCAATCAAAAGAATTGTAAAGTGAGCATCATCAAAAAAAAAAAAAAAAAAAAAAAGGGTAGGCTTCACTTGAAGGCTAGCTAAATGGGTTGAAGGAGTTTATTGCTAAGCCAATCACATGATGATTCACTAGGCCGGACATGCATTGAACTGGGCCATTCATAGCCCAAAATATCCCAACCAATTAAATAATTTTTGGACCACAATCAAATCACCATGTGACAGAAATAATGAGGAAATGAGCAAATATAATTTTTGGCCACCATACCCATTATCAGTGAGCAACACAAGGAGGACGAAAGCCTATCAAAGGCTTGCCAGCCAAACAGCTGTAGCAGTAGAGTATAAAAGGCAGAGACTAAAATATTAGACCACCATCTGGCCATGACGAATTACCATCTAGCTACTATTACGAGTTTTAAGTTATGTTTTGGAGGAGTTTTTTCACATAGTTGATTTTGTTTATGTTTTGGGGTTGTGGTTTTTTCCTTGGTCATAATGCGCGTTCTCACAGTGACAAATCTTCTTGCTTCTTGGATTCTTCTCCCATCTTTTTATAGATCTTTCTATCTTTGTTCAGAAGACGTGCCCTTAGGACTAGGCCATCCAAATTGAGGGAGATACTTCCCATCTCAATTTATGTCATATCGTCAATTTTGATAATAAAAAAGTTTAAACTGTAATTACTGTAATTGGTACCTGAATACTATAATTATTAACTCTGATTTTAAAATTCTAATCCCCATTGGTATGGAACCTTTGTTTTTTTTTGGGGAAAAAAAAAGAAAAATCTCTCAACTCCTGGTTCTCTCCCTACTGTTTGTTTTTTCATTTCCTTTTCACACATCTATAGATGATTTGAATTTCCCATCTGTCCTCTCTCCTTCCCTCCCTTCCTTCCTCTCAGTTATGTCGTCGATGTCCAAATTTTATATCGTGAAAGCTCAAGATTCCATCTGATACTGGACTTGGCGGCTGTCGTGTATCATCTTCAATATAGGTGTATAAGATAAGTGTCGAAGCTGATGAGTGTGTAGAATCGAAGTGCCATGAGATGTAGGGGCAAATTGGCTAGTACATATGTTTCTTTATGCAATCTTCATTCTTCTTTTATTTAGCCTGAGATGATATTTTGCCTTAATGTTTTTGTGACTTCATGCATTGCAACAGTGAAAACATTTCATTTGTTGTCCCATTGAGATATCTCATCCCTTCTATACCTGGTTGAAGCAGGAACAAGCTGAAAAATTGAAAGGTTGGCTCACCCTCTCTCTTTCCACAACAATAGTCTCCATCCTTCATTCAATTAAAGCAAACTTCCTCTAAGCTTACACAACATTTTAATGAAGACGTGCAAGATCCTTAATTTTATTAAGACTTCAAGGCCCCAGATTTTTTGCCCCCTTGGTGTCTTCAGGTCTAGATGGAATTTCCGGTTTGATTATGCACAGGATGATTTTGTTGATGACTGATATATGAAGAGGCTAGTTTGTCCCCCACGCAAGCCTTCCAAGATGTACTTTTCATTGTTTGCCTTCTGCTGTACTTCAAAGTTGACAGAATAATAGCTTTTTGAGCCAGACAGGATAATAGTTCTAAACTGTCTGATAATGATTGTTGGTGGTGTTTAGTTAGATGCAGTGCAAACTCAATGTGACGACGTTCCATTGCCAGAAAGGACTTCGGAACTAAAGCGGATTATTGTTCACTGCCAAATCATGGAAAGTATGAAGTTTAGATCAGGAATGCATGCTAACTTGGTTATCATTTTGAATATATGTTGAAGTTTAGATATAAACTCTTATTCAGTTAACTTTATCATTGTTGGACAGAAACGCACTTAATATGCCAATATGTCTACCTGACAAAACAAGGTCATGCATGTGACATAATTAATTCTTCTCAAATAGTTTGGAAATTATCTCAGCTGAAAAGATTAATAGTTGAAGGTTTTGGAACGTTTCTACAATGGATTCAATTCTGCCATTTCCCCATGCTTGAATACCTTTTGGGTTTAAACCATATATGTTATAGAGATAATTCTTTAGTGCAATAATTTAATATAAAGACTATTGATACTCGAATAATTTAGCATGATAAGAGAACAATTCTTATATTTGATGATCTTAGGGGGGAAAAAAAAAAAGAAGAAAAGGGGGGGAAAAAAGGGTGAAGAGATTAGCATCAAATGGTGTACACATATGACAGTTATGTATACAACTTTAAAGCGTGTAAATACATTTATCATATAATAAGGAATTCAAAATCGAATGTTTTAATTTGTCATCAAAGGATTGCACGTAATTTATATATATAATAATGTATCAACTTGTATTTAGCTGTGAAAAAGATATAGGATCATTTGAAGATAAGGCAAGTTTGGAACACAATTCTTAAATGTTATAATCTAGTTAGCAGTCCTCATGGATATATTTGTACAATAAATATTCTCACAATTAAATATTGCATTTGTAAAATAAACATCACTATTTAAAGGTCCTTTTACTGAAAAAAAGAAGAATAAAAGATATAAGGAGCATTAAATCATATATAATAAATGCATTTACATACATCAAAGTTACATATACAATTATTAAATATGTGTACCATTTGACGTTAATCTATTAACCTTTTTTCCCTCTTTTTTTGTGAAAGAAAAAATTCCATATAAATTTTGTTCTTCTGACTCTTTATACATCATCTTAGCAAGGGAGACATATTTTTTGTTCTTAGCATATGTTAAATGTCATTTGGCCTAGGGGGTGTGGAGATATCTCTTCAAATTTGGATAAATTATAGGTGTCTCTGTTATCACAATCAAAATTATATTTTATATTTATAATCTTCCTTTATTTTAAATTCGTAATTGTTAAAACAATTAAATAAAGAAACAATCATTTAATATTGATACTTGAATGTAGGTAATAAAGTCGATGATGGCTAAATTAGTTGAATAAAGAATAATCATAAAGAATCTACAGAAACTTAGAACTTGTCCAAACACAATCAACCCGTTCAACCCAATCACTTTTATATTTTACATATGTGATGATTCGTGTTCCTTTTTATCATGTAAAACACAAAAAACGATTAAAGGAACGATTTAAGTTTTATATGAAAAAGTTACTCGGATACCAGAATAAATTTTATTTAGTATGGTAACTTACATCAGGGCCTTCTACCTATCCTCCAGCGTCAAGTGCGTGCCGCACTATTGTAGAATCAATTGGAAATTCATCACTTACGATCAAAATCGCAGCCTTTGCGAAGCTTTGACTCTTAGTAGTGAAGCAACTAAAAGCGATTATCTCACTCTTGTTGCTCAAAATGTCATTGAAGGGAATAGCATCCTTAACTCTGGCCATGTTTTCCTTGCTGAAATGGGAGTGCTTGAAATGTAAAGGAATTACAAGAGTTCTTGACTCAAATTCTGCCCATCATTTGGCATATGAATATTCATTTGAGTAACCTAAAGGCACAGATAAAGAAGGTGTTGAGTCCATAGAATCATTACAGCACCAGTAAGGTTCTGACGAGAAAACAAAACAAGCTAGGCAAGCTCACTATGTTGGAAAAACTGCTGTCTTGAATGTCTTCGGCAGTGATGTTGATGTCATGATCAATTTAACCAAATAAAGCATCAGAAGCATCAGAAATGACAAGTCCAAGCAACTGAACTGAGTTGCTTTCTTTATTAGTGAACATTGGGATTAACAGCAACATATCAAAGGTTCTATATTGATGGAAGTTTGCAAGGCTTATTTTCATAATTTGCATCTTCATGTTGATGTTGGATGGTTGCTAATAATTGCCCATATTGACGTTGGTTCGAGTCTTCTTACTACCTCGATCAATTTCGAGAAGGTGACCCACTGAGACTAGAATCCGAGGAAGAGGGAAGCAACTGTAAATGGACGATGCACAATTTCTCATTCTTTTGCCATAGGTTGCTGAGTGAGGCAGCACAGTACTGAAGTAGTTTTCGAGAATCAATAATCGAGTCTTGATAATATATTTGGGATAACATTCAAGGTTTGTTTGTGGGATTACAAAAGGGAGGACAATGCTTGTAAGCCCAATGGAGGCAGTTAGAAGATCGAATTTTCTACAGAAGTTGGATAGTTTAATTCTGTATTTTTCTCTTGTATCTTTTTACTCCTGCATGTGTTTAAATTAATTATATATATTAGGGCAAAAAAAAAGGCATGTAGAGTGCGTTGTAGATTCAAATTGAATACAAGTTTAGCAGAATCCCTCTACCTTTTGAGTTTGAACCTCACCCAGCATTTTCATCTACTACTGAGCATAACTGTTAAGCTATCTATACACACGTAACAATCACTACTGAATTATGTTGGTACAGCCATGTTTTTCAAAAGTAAGATAAGAATACAATATCTAAATAACCTCTCCCTTAAGGGACCTATGTAGAGGTTATTTGATGTGGCCATTATCTGATAAAGGACCTATTAGGAATTCTCCCTCCTGCATTATTTTCTTTTCCTTCTTATTTTGAGACAGTCCCTTTTTTTTGTTTTTTTTGACCGGGGGGTGGGGGAGGGGGTTGGGTTCACCTGAAATGTTGTACGTTAACCCAGTAGGGAGCACATATAATAGGTCAATTTTGAAAGGTCTAGGTAGCAATATATATGTACACACCAAGACGTCAATCCTGTAATCTCTGTAATATGTGTGGGCAACAATTTATTCAGCTACATGTTTACAGCACGTTATATACACAAGTACTGCAGTTGTATTGCTGAATGACAAACTGCACGAGAGGCTTGGGGCAACTGTGAGAAGCATTCCCTTTAAATTATTCAGTATCTTCAGGAACCAAGACATCAAAATCACTTACAGTCCATTCAGCAGTCTTCCTCTCGCTGCTAACATAGATTTCAGTGCCAATATTGATGGATGACCATATGCGCCTTGCAGATCTTGTTCCTGGATCCTGGAGTGTAATCCAAAAATAATATTGTTAGCAGGCGACTTACAGCAGACATTCAGTGAACTAATGAGAGACAAGGTATGAAAGATTGAAGTATCCTTGTTAAGGTAGGAGTTAGTCCATGTTGGGCACTATTATTTTTGTTGGTAGTGTGATTTGAAAGCAATGAAGCAGTAATGAAAGTCCTGAAATTCAAGTCCTAGCATACATTCAAGTAGGGTAATAAAG
This sequence comes from Carnegiea gigantea, assembly GCA_029747015.1. Taxonomy (NCBI): domain Eukaryota; kingdom Viridiplantae; phylum Streptophyta; class Magnoliopsida; order Caryophyllales; family Cactaceae; genus Carnegiea; species Carnegiea gigantea. Next base: position 31,739 of record JAKOGI010002751.1, read on the forward strand.
CACATTGTTGAACATGCAGCGTTTGGGTCAACTGCTTTGCCAACCATTTCCAGTTCTACTTTTTCCCAAAACTTGAATTCGTGAATTCTTACTTGCAACTGCACTGGAATCTCAGAAATCAAAAGTGGACCTCTGCTCCAGTTGAAAGAAGACGAACAAAGTAAAAAATTGGAAAAGGAAGGTTGCTGGAGAAAGCCAAACCTCTAATTTTTACAAACAGGAATCTTAACCATATCTAAATCCTATTTGCACTTCAGGAATGCATTCCAAGTAGTCAGAATCGATTCACAAACTAAGGCCCCCCCCCCCCCCAAAGTAGCTTCCGACCAGCTTCTTACTTCTTAACATAGTAAAAGTGGTGTTCGATAGCAAATAAACACAACCAAGCGGACATCTCGATATGATAACATGCCTCAACTATATGCCAACCAAACAGTGAAAATGCAGGTGAAATTTTCTTCAATTATCTACTACTAATTTTAGGTAGGAGGCAGTAGAAAAAACTCTTGGCTACTTGACAAAAACCTTTATCCTGCAACCTTAGATCAATTGAAAATCTATATGAGTCTTCGATTCTCAGAAGGAAGTAATATAGAGCCAATCTAAGTTCAAAACCAAATAAGAAATATGGATATGTTCTAAAAATAATATGCAAGACAAAGAAGCTGTCACCTGGTAGAAGTACAACCGATTGGAGAGTGCCCCGACATCGAGTTCCCAGGCTCTTGCATCCCCAATCCAACCCTCTCCCTTCTTAGCAGGGTACCCATGGACAGCCCACTCGGGATGAGGTAGAAGCTGTAAGATTTCCTGTGCCTGTGGATTGCTATATGGGTCACAGAGATCAAATGGTTTCTCAGGAAAATTAGCATTTCCTGGTCCGCAATACAGGTGGTATGCTGAATATGGAAATCTAGATTTATCATTTCTGTGAACAATCTCCCCTGTAGGACTAACATGGTATGGTGGGCATGAGACAAGGTTATCTGCACGACACCAGCTTGTAGTCTCAGGGTTAATAATCATCTCGCTATATCTGGTCACATCTGTCAAAACATCACCATCACAAGGCAGTCCATTGTTCTTCCAACAACTTCCAATATCAACGAGATAAAACTGGCTCTTAGCTCCGCCACCTTGCTTAATGTCAAGCGTCAATTTCACTTTAAAGTAAGGAGACTCTGGCGGCTAGAAAAAGAATATCCTGTTTATTAGTGTGTCAACGGGATGTGTAAAAAGACACTAACAGGCTAACAATTTTGATATTATAGAAACAGCACAACCAGTTAGGCATATATACCTTTCTAAGGATACCACTACCGTTATAATGATAACCTCCATTGAATCCTCTTGTTGCATCGGCTCGTAAGTACAACATAAGCCAAGGATACTTTGAAGATGTTGTTAATCGATGTGAGACAATCCAGCTACCAGTAGTCAAATTCTTTTTCCAAGAAACAGAGAAGTAGGAGTTGTCACCTATACCCTTGCTCAAATCAGCATCCAGATCATAGGTTCCATAGAATCCACCGCTTAGGGATGGCATATTCTGTCCATTACAGATGATATTCGATTGACTATGATAAACTAGGGGTTGATTCATGCACCCTTCCCCAAAACATGGAAAATTTCTGTCTGTCGCTATTTTCTCAACTTTCTTGCCATTTTCAGGACATAGTGTCGTATTTTTGTCAAAATTTCCATTCTTAAGCATGATCATCCAAAATTGCCATGGTTCTCCAGAATCAGGCACCCCACAAAGTGAACCAAGATACAACTCCTTCTCTACAGCATAGCGGTCAGGATCTGAATATTGTTGAAAACCTGGAGCAGGAATCTTGTCACCAGTTCCTAAATGGTTGTCTGATTCCTTTACTTTGAGATGCACTTGGCAACAGGTCTCTGTGTTCCTCAAGTGTGTGTCCACTACCTCTGGTTGCAACAAGAAAATCAAGGCTGTTGAGCAAGTACGAAGCCACAGTACCTTATCCAGGAAAGGGGCAAGGGTGGATTGGGGGATGTTTTACATTCATATATTCTGTGACAGCTAACATGGTGACCATGAGATTATACTCTAATTCCGGACATATTCATGTTTATTAAATTATTACTTCTGTGTCAAGTTTCAAGGGAAAGTACTAATGCTCTTAGAAGTACCACTAGTACAAAGATCCACCTCCCACTGAACATATAAGAGAATGAAGAACTTAGTTGCCCTCAAAACTCAAAAGTTCAATCTGGTTATGGATTGCTTCTGATTTCAGGGGGATTAAGAACTATGGGAGGGACGTTCAAGAAAGTACTCCAGAGGGCGTTTCTCACTAGTATTGGAGGGCTGCTAAAGACAGGGTGCCAGAGAGAAGGGAACAAACGACTATGGTTAATACAACACCAAAACTAGTATTCAATACCAATGTTGATTACAAGCGTCCCCACCTTCAAAGGTTGGCTACAGGCCCGTTCATGGATATCCAGGATGGCCACGACTCACCCACCATTGGCATAAAAGTGGGCACTCCCTTCTGACCAGCTGCTCATATGGAGTTTACCATATCCAGCAATGGCCTTGTTGGGTATAATGGCTGGTAACTGTTTCATAGTGAAGGAAAACACCTTAGACATCAGCTATCTATCTTGGGAGTACCCACCTCTTTTCGGTAGGCCTTACTATCACCATCAACTGCTAGAGTAGGGACATTAGGGTTAGTCCAGCATAGCTCAACCATTATCAGAGACCATTTTTGTCACCACAGGTCTGCAGTACTTCTAACCTTAAGATTGATATCCAATGGTGTGACTTCATGTTAAGCTTTAGAAACAGTCCCTGTGTTCCAACCTGATGTTAGTCACCGCGAGTCTGTGACTGCTGTCTAAATCAGACATGAGTTCTCCATTTTTTTTTTGGGGTGGGGGGGAGGGAGACAAAGGAGAGGAAAAAAACCAAAGTACTCCAGCATGAGAAGACATGGCCCGTACACATCATGTAAGGTCTTCAGGACCTGCCCACTCTCCCAACGACTCGGTTCAAGGAATTGGTGGCTTCCTTAAGTCTTCAAGAAGATGTAATAGAGTTGTAGGAAAGAAGACAATGATACCATCACCCTCATGCCTCTCACAAGGCACCAAACTACCACAGATGACAAGGTATCAGTAGAGGATCAGCTTGTCTAAACCCTATGATTGTAAAGGGGTTGCAAAGGCAATGATTCGCATGCTCCTCACACCCCTCCACCTCAAAGGAAAAAGAAAAAATAGTTTGTTCAAACATTAGATCTAGGCCTTATTAAAAAATTGTAAGATGTTTATGTCAGGTGAAGTAGAACGCACAGCCAAATGTGAGCGGTTGAGTAACTTTCGTATGTTAACTGGCATCCTGCAAACATCTGAATACTCATGAAATGCAAGCCTCATAGATGACACATGCTTTCCCCATTAAAATCCTCATTGCAGAGGACGTAAGCTGGAAGGATTTGCTGTTGATACATATGCCAAAGTTCTAATCCTTTACAAAGCTGCAGGTTTGTGATCTTCACATGGAACCTACAGGCTTCTAAAATGCATACTATGGTAACAAAAGTAGCATAGCTCTACCCAAAGAAACTAATTCTTCTCTTCCTTTTGTCATGCAATTGGTCTAAGCCATCCACTCATTCCCAATAACGAAAAAGGTACAGCAGAATTTTCTACTATGGAATCTACTGAAGCAGAAAACCATGTCAACTCTGAAAGCCGTCTATTTGAATCTGGCAGTCTATTAGAATAATATTATTTTACTGTAACAACAAGGCTGCTAACATTACAGTGAAAACCACATTTTTGAACGTTTGAAGATTGCGAGAAGTGCTAAACCTTAAGTGACAGTTTAGCTACTCCTGCAATTTCTGAAACAGTCACCACCTTCAAGGTCTCAGCCACTAGGAGTTTGGCCCTGGCCTAGGTGATCTCGATGATGAAGGACTATCTTCACCCTGGTCTACACAAAATGGGAGACTGACAGTCTTAGAGACCCACGTATACACTGCAGTAATTATTCTTATGTGCATAAAAACCAGTTGTTTTGGTTCCAGAATACGCATGTGGTATGCCCTTCCCTGCACCAAACTTTTCTTCAAAGATATGGTGATTGCAAACTGTAAGAAGTTCTATATTCCCAATGCATAGTCATAACAAGCTTTCTTTCCCATGTGAAACATGATATCTTACTCACAGTTTCCGGTACTGCCACCAAAATAAGAAAGGGTTGGAGTGCACATTATGCTCATCTAGTCACCTCTGATTAGTAATTGTTCACCTAACTCAAGTTAAAATGCCATTATAATCCCTTTCCCTTTCTCTTTTTGCCCCACTCTAGTTTTGGTTATTAAAATTCTTTTGACTGATATCTTAAAACAAAGCTTTACTAAAACGGAACGGTTGCTACAGCTCAAGTCAACAAGTCAATCCCCCCCCCCCCCAAAAAAAAAAAAAAAAACCCCTCTTACAAAAAAGAAAGGAAAATGAGAGAACTTAACTAATCAGGACTGTAGGATATAGATTTCGATTTGGATTTTGAACAAACTAAAATAAAGGATGGTGTTTTCCCAAAACGGAGAAAGCAAACAGACGTTTAAAATTGATGTTCAGGCTTCTAATTGAGTTGATCATCCTGCTAGCATGATCATCACCACTTATCTATTCCTACGTACTTGCCCAGCATTACTCATTTTCTGAACATGTTCTATACCTCACCTCATATAGACCCAACATCCACCCTTCATTTAGTCACGAGAAAAAACTGATTTCCCATATTTGGGATCACAAGTGTGCTAAATCTGCTCCAACATTGAACACTGCACAATCACCAATGGAAGAGCAAAACCCCAACAAACAACTGGCTTAAAGAGCACAAAATACTGGATACCTTAAAACAAAAATCATACCAAAATTAGGGTATACCATGAATAAAAGGGCAGAGCAAATCTGAGCAATCAGCTAGCCTAGGACTGCCCATGTGAGGAGCTTCAGCACCGACCTCATTGCAGAAATTCCAAGCTTCAAGAGCGAATCGGGCATTTGGGTTTTTCATTCCGGGGTCTCCAATTGCCGATATGTAGTTAGTTGAACGATAAGATGATGGGAGTCGCCATCGATGAAGCAGCAATAGAGATAACAGCAGCAGCAGTAGCATTAGCACCTGTGGAAGACAGAGATTAGGCATGGCTGTAGATACAGGAGTTGGGAGACTAGGACAGAGAAAGATGTTTACTGATGATGACGATGAAGAAGCACTGTTGGGTATAAAGGCGGCAATTTTTGTGCTTTTTTTCCTTTTTGTTGTGTAGTGAGAATCTCTGAGAAGGCAAGCAAGCAAATGCCCAATACACACTCAGGTGGCGCCAGCATTTTATACCTCCTCGAGTTGCCTTGTCTTGCCTCCCCCCTGCAGTTGCTCCTCCAGCACTGTCTCATACTCACAGCGTCGGTCTCTGTCATAGGTTAGGTAAACTATCCAATTCATTGACGTACTCACTTGGAAGATGAGCAAGCAAGTGCAAATCTTTATATTACAAATACTGAAATGGGTTATAGCTTGATTTTTTAGGAATCTAGATTTGTTGTGATCTTCTACACTCCCGCCAATATTATGTGTGAACCACCATTCAAATTTTGAAGTACAGTACCCACAACCTCTCAAACAGCCGCCCATTGACACAACCTACTCAATTTACAAAACCCACTAACTCTCAAACTAGCCAAAAAAAAAAAAACTGAATCAACTGCCCACTTAAAACTTCTCACATTTCAGACCCTCAAGTTGTAAACAAAGGGGAAAAAAACTGACATTTCACCAGACTAAGTTGGGTGTTGAGGAGAACATCTCACATTGCACAATTCCAGTAAATCACATCTACACCACAATCCCCATCCCCTACTTGTTGCTACCCCTTCGGCTCCTGTTTCCATACTGTACAAATTAGCAGGTACAATGTTCTGTACATATACATCTCATGGTAATCACAGCTTAAATATTGATTCATTGTACAGATTGATATCTGTGCCCCTTCATTCCCAATGCAGATTGAGAGCATACCGAAACACTTAAACTGCCAACTGTTGCGCGTTGAAGACACTTATAATGAGACAGAGATCATAACCAGATTTGCCAAAAACAGTTCCGCCCATAACAATCCAGGTTTCTTGACTATCCCCTTCTAATGATATGTAAATCATTGATTATGCGCACATAATAATACTTTACCCCATTGATTGATAATACAGACTGAGCAAAGTTGAAACAATAGCCAAACAATATTGGTTTCCTGTCAAGATTACTACAGGTTTAGTCTGAGTAGTTCTCTTTTGGTTTTCCCCCTTCTAATGATGCTTAAATAATTGATTATGTGCATATAATAATACTTTACCCTATTGATTGATACTACAGACTGAGCAAAGTTGAAACAATACCCATTGTGCATTGAGGACACTTACAACGAGACAGAGACCATAACCAGATTTGCCAGAAATAGTTCCGCCCATAACACTCCAGGTTTCATGACTATCCCCTTCTAATGATACTTAAATCATTGATTATGCACACATAATAATACTTTATCTCATTGATTGATAATACAGACTAAGCAAAGTTGAAACAATAGCCAAACAATATTGATTTCCTGTTAAGATTACTACAGGTTTAGTCTGAGTAGTTCTCTTTTGGTTTTCCCCCTTCTAATGATACTTAAATCATTGATTATGTGCACATTATTTACTTTACGCCATTAATTGATACTACAGACTGAGCAAAGTTGAAACAATAGTCAAATAATATTGGTTTCCTGTTAAGATTACTACAGGTTTAGTCTAAATAGTTCTCTTTTGGTTTTCCCCCTTCTAATGATACTTAAATCATTGATTACGTGCACACAATAATACTTTACACCATTGATTGATAATACAGACTGATCAGGGTTGAAACAATAGCCAAACAATATTGGTTTCCTATTAGATTACTACAGGTTTAGTGTGACTAGTTCTCTTTTTGGTCATTGATTATGTGCACATAATAATACTTCACACCATTGATTGATAACACAGACTAATCAGGGTTGAAACAATAGCCAAACAATATTGGTTTCCTATTAGATTACTATAGGTTTAGTGTGATTAGTTCTCTTTTGGTAGATTTGACTTTCATACACATATATATAGCATAAAGACATACATATAACAAAGAACCCATCCCAATGTCCACAACAGAACAGGCATACTCAACCATAAAAAATACAGCTACGTATGTCTGCTTAGGTGAAACAACAACTAAGTTGAAGAATTCACCACCACACCAAAATGAACAAGATGATTACAAAGAACAAGAGCATCCACACATCATACAGATGACAAACATAAGACACACAAAGATAGATATAGAAAGAGTCGAATATGCTTTCCTCTCACCCAGATAAGGAGCCACAAGCTGAGGCCTCTTAAGTTGAGGCACAGATCTAATAACCCCCAGCAACCAAAACAAAAACGACGGCTAAAATTGAAGACAATAACCAGATCACACAAACTAAGAACAACAAACAAGTAAACCTCTATACATTATTACTTCATAATTAATCAATGGTGATGATTGCTCGAAAACACAAAACCAGAGCAACATAATAAGGGCTGCCTAGCACTTTATTTTGAAAAATTAACGACTTTGGTTAGGAACAGATCTCTACCATCAGATCCACAGTGAAGGGGTGGCGCATGTACAACACGCATCACCAACGAAGGCGTCTATTGGATGCCTTCTTCCTCTTTCGTCCTTTCAAACCCCGACCTGCCCAAACCATGCCGGAAATGACAACACCACCATGAACACAGATGTGCGTAGACTGACACGCCTCCGCCTTAGTGGAGCGTTGGCTGCGTGGGTGGCACCGTTGGACTCGACTTTCACCGAGCTACAACTTGGTGGCGTTCTATTTTCCAGGAGGATGTGCGAAGGTGGTGGATGACACGGCTTACATCACTTGGTCACAGAGATACTTAAATCATTGATTGTGTGCACATAATAATACTTTACATCATTGATTGATAATTACAGACTGACCATGGTTGAAACAATAGCCAAACAGTATTGGTTTCCTATTAGATTACTACAGGCTTAGTATGATTAGTTCTCTTTTGGTATATTTGACTTTCATATACATATACATAGCATAAAGACATACATACAACAAAGAACCCATTCCAAGGTCCACAACAGAACAGGCATACTCAACCATTCAAAATAAAGCTATGAATAAAAAATGAATTTGAGCAGAATCGACCAGAGTTTCCACATTCTCTTAAGAAAATAAAGCTACGAGCAAAAGGGCTAACCAAGGCAATTAACACATGAAATGCATCTCAAATATTAACACGTAATCCATAATCAGCAACATTAAAATACAAAACACTCATGCTAAATAGTATGTTAAAACACCCTACTGGCCAAGCATAAATATAACCGAATCCATGCTGAATTGCTAATAGAATCATAAGTCTACCATCTTACAAGGAACTGATTCAATAAACAGACAAATGGTAAGTCCTGATTCTCCCATGGGTAACAATGGATACACTCTTTCAATTTTCCGTATCTGGTATTTATTATTGTCCAAAAAATCATAGCATAGCAGGACTCATTTTAAGCTATATAAACTATAAACCTTCACTTTGTGGCCAATACCTACCAAGTAAGATTGCAAATAACATTAACAGAATTAATAAGATGCAAGTTATGTCTATTGCACAGACGTAAAATAATAATTTCAGGTAGCAAATTATCAATTTTGACTTGAAAACAAGCATCACACATAAATGTACGTCAGAGAGAAAATGCTTTTTATTCTTTTGGACATAATGGAAGAATGGATCAGGATATTTATTTTGTATAAAATTAATTGACAAATTGGCCTCACACCTTAATTCTGATTAGGCCACTGAAAGCTTCACTTTATAGCCAACACCAACCAAGTAAGGTTGCAAATAACATTAACTAAATTAATAAAATGCAAGCTATGTCTATTGCATAGAAGTGAAATAATAATTACAGGTAGCAAATTATAAATTTTGACTTAAAAACAAGCATTAAACATAAATGTCTGTGAGAGAGAAAATGTTTTTTATTCTTTTGGACATGATGGAAGAATTGGTCACGATATTTATTTTGTATAAAATTAATTGACAAATTGGGCTCACACCTTAATTCTAATCAGGCAATTGAAAGCTTCACTTTATAACCAATGCCTACCAAGTAAGGTTGCAAGTAACATTAACTGAATTAATAGGATGCAAGCTATGTCTATTGCACAAAAGTGAAATAATAATTTTAGGTAGCAAATTATATTTTTTGACTTGAAAACAAGCATCATACATAAATGTCTGTGAGAGAGAAAATGCTTTTTATTCTTTTGGACATAATGGAAGAATGGACCAGGATATTCATTTTGTATAAAGATTAATTGACAAATTGGGCTCACACCTTAGGCAATGACCTTTTTAATGTCATAACATGTTCCCGGTTCCGTTTATAAGTTCCATTTTAGGAACTGGAATCAGAGACTTGTTTGATCGATTCCAGGATACTGGTCACCATGCTTACCCTTTCAGTAGAAACACAGGAGCTGCCCAGCCCTCGATTACCCACATTCACAATTTTAGCCTGCTCGCAGATCTTTAGATTGTCAATTTATTCCGATTTCAAAATAAACAAATATCCTACACCATATAGGACCCCTTGCATCTTAATTCTAATTAAGCAACTGACCCATAAACCTTCCTAATTGCTACATCAACCACAAGTTGCCAAGCAAACCAAATCAGGCCTGCTCAGCACTTTCTTTCCAAAATATACTCATCATTATCATTATCAACACATAGTGCGAGATCAATTCAAGACAAGAGGAAATATGCTCCAACAGTGGGGATTATCAAATAAGGAAAAGGAAATAGAGCATAAAACATGATTTCTACATTCACTCACAGAGTTGACGCATTTCATACAAGTTTTGGCATAATTTTAACGGTTGAGATCATTAACTCACCACAACAAGTATCATTTCCCCACCAAGTAACGTCAAAGCTTCAACATCCCATTGACCCATAAATTTACACAACCACCACACATAGACATACAAACACATAGAGCAGGCAAACATGATACTTGACACCAACGACATTAGCCAGTGATATTGGGGCAAAATCCGAATCATATCAGGAAAATTAAACCGTACAAATAAACAATAGATGAAGGGAAACTTACATTGATTTTTCTGGCAGACCACAATAACCGGCAGATCCCAATAGATCAAAGGCAAACGTACATGGGATCAGAGCCTCCAAAAGTTGCCCGCGATTATTACCAACATCTCTATGAACAAAAATGCATGATTTTCTAACTTAATAATCTAAAAATTGTAACCAATCCCCCCCCCCAAAAAATCCCCAAATCGATGACTCAGAGAGGATATTACAGCGTACATGAACAAAATTCCACATTACAAACGGTAAACGCCCTAAATCTGAACATATAATTACATACAACAGCATAACACCACGAAAGTCCTGACGTGTACATTAAAACTTAAGTAAAAGAAGGCAACAAGGGCTATAATAATGATGATGGTAAGAAGTAAACAATACCCATTAGATCTGATGTGGAGGGGTGGCGCGTGGACCACATGCGCCGCTGACGAAGGTGTTGTTGGACTCTTTTCTTCCTCTATTGTGTTTCTAAGCCCCCGATCTGGCCAACCCTCGCTGAAAAACCAAACTCCACCACATAAATGGCGGCGCGTACACCTACGCGCCACCGCCTGAACGGCGCGTTGTGAGCGTGGGTGGTACCGGCGGACTCGGCTTCGGCCAATCTATATGCTGGTAGTGTTATAGTTTTCAGGTGGTAAGGGCGGCGTATGAGCGGATTTCATCAGTCGGGCACCCACGAAAGGACGAACTGTGGGAGGATTCTAGACAGTATGTGAGAGGATTGTGACTAAGAGGGGAAGATGGCATGTGAGCGGACAGAGAGGAGACAGAGGGAGGCGCCATTTGAGACGATGGTGGGGAGATAGAAGGATTCAGGGAGAAGACATGTGTGAGGATAGATGGAGGGACCGCTTTTGAGAGGGAGGCAGAATGACAGAGGTCGATTCAGATAGGGGAGAGGATAGAGATGACAAGAGAGATTTTTGGGGCTTATCGACATTTAAGACCTGGAAAACTCTAGACATCACTTATAATTTGTTTTGGGGTTTGCATTTTTCTTTGTTTTTTTGGTGCGGTTTTGGGGTTTGCATTCTGCAGCTAAGACGATTCTAGACCTTCACTTTCTTTAACAATGAAGTACATATGCTTTATTTACAGTATTAATGTTAGTATTATTCTGTTTTGTTGGATAAAAATATAAGTTTTTTTAGTTTTTCATTAATATTGTTATTATTATTCTGCCTTTTCTGATAAAAATATAAGTTTGGGCAATTTGAGATACAACCAATATGTATGTATATATACATACATACATATATATATATATATATATATATATATATATATATTATATATATATATATATGCATGTGTGTGTGTATATATATATATATATATATATATATATATATATATATATATATATATATATATATATATATATATATATTATATATATATGTGTGTGTGTGTACACACACATCCACACATACATACATATATATATATATGTGTGTGTACATATATATACACACACATGCATATATATATATATATATATATATATATATATATATATATATATATATATATATATATATATATATATATATATATATATATATATATATGTGTGTGTGTGTGTAATATATATATATATTATGGGTATATATATATATACACACACACACACACACATATATATATATATATATATATATACGTATTATATATATATATATATATATATATATATATATATATATCTATCTATCTATGTATATATATATATACACACATCCACACATACATGCTCCATGCTTTTGTACGGGTCATACTAGTGTCACAATTCCAAAAGCGGATGATAAGGGAATTCTTTGTTCTAAAAGTTTGGAGGAAATTAAATCTGGAACAAAACCAACGAGTATGCGGATGATTTTTCGTTTTGGGAGAATTACTAGTAAGTGTTGTTAGGCAATCTCTCCTGGGATATTCCTCATGCAGAATCGGCCACTCAGCTGGCAACCTCATATCTTCGGCAATTTACTTTAGTTGACCCCAATTTGTCGCTACCCACCTACTCCTACCTACCAACAGGCTCTCCTTCTCCCTTCTCCCTTCTCCCTTCTCCCTTGCTGCTGCCTTTGTCAATCTTCCCCTACAAAATTAACCCACAACACACTAAAGAGCAATTTCATTACTGTAACATTTGACTGATAATTTTATTAACCCTTTGTCCCCTTCAATTTCTACTTTTCTTAGGCTCTGTTTTCATATTTCCCAAAGTATTGATCTCAAATCTGATAATTTAGAGTCAACTACATTTAATAAAAAGAAAATATTAATATTATATAATTAGCCAATTATTGCATGACATAAACAAACTTAGACCCTTAAATATGTAGTTCACAATAACCCCTCTTATTTATAACTTATTTATTTTTAAAAATTTTTAATGAAGAAATTATTTTTTTCTCTATCTAATAGAAAATTTGTTTTTTAAATTTTCATTATAAATAAAATATGTGAAATGTTTGCTCTAAAATGCTTTGTTCTTGATATAAATAAATCAATTTCGGAATAGTGTTGTCAAATTTTCAAACAATTTTTCTAAAAAGAGTTCAATTAAAGTTTTTCTTTCTAGTTCATTATTCAAAAGCACTGTTTCTATTATTGTTAGTTTTTTTATTTCAACTGAAAAATTATTTCTTTTAATTTTCTAACTTTATTAGGTTTGTTTCTTTTTAATTTATTTTTATCCAGTTTAATGAAACTATCATTGTTCTTGCTGTAACCAAAATTTAAATTTAAATTGTATTTTATAAAAATATAGTTTTCTATATTGTTCATAGACTTGTTCTATTTATTTCTGGCGGTGGTCACTTTTTTAATTGGAATAATTGAAAAATGTAAATGTTATCTTATAAGTTAATAAGTTTTTGTAAAATGTAGGAGATATTAATGTTGTGTGCTGGGTACATGGACAAGGTGAATTATATTGTGCTTAATATTGTACTATTAGCTCAGTTGTTCAATGAAAATAGCCTTACAAATAGCATAGGTGATTTCCAATACTTGCTTGAAATGAAGTTCAAATTGTTAACTTGGGTTTGTCCGAATAGTTAACCCTAGTTAGTGCAAGTTGTTAACCTGAGTTAACTGCATATAATTCTAAGGATGATTTCAGATGTTGTCAGTCTATGTTACCTCAATAGTGGTTTTTGGACTATTCAACACCTAACTTTTAAGAAACTCATACTTGATTCTTATGTATGAGTGAAAAAATAACGTTGAGGTAGATACAATAACCCCTACTAGATATATGGTTAAAACTCAGTAAACAAACACCCCAAAATATATATTTTTATATAATTTTTTTTATTAAATTTGGCATGTGTGTATGTGTGAGAGGGGTAATCAATTCTTTAATAATAACAATAACAATAACAACAATAATAACAACAAACAATTATGACAATGATGATGACAATGAGGATGATGATGAGGATATGATGATGGTGATGGTGATTATTATTGTTGTTATTATTATTATTATTATTATTATTACTGTTATTGTTGTTGTTAATATTAACAACAAAAAGAAAATTAATGACAGTATTACAATACTAGTAATAACATTAATATTAGTGGTATTAGTAATCAATAGTGATGTTAACAATAATAATGCCTAAAATATAAAATAACAATAATAATAATAATAATGATAAAATTAATAATACATAAAATAAGAAGAATAACAATTATAATAAGTAATAACAATAGTGATAATAATAATTATTATAATAATAACAATAATAATACATAAATTAAGTTATTACTGAAATTTAAAATAATACCAATATTATTAGAAATTGAATTTAAAATAATAATGTCACTATTATTAATAGCATTAGAAAACTTAATATTAGCAACGTATTTTTGAGAATAATAATAATAATAATAATAATAACCTCTCAACTGTTATTATTGCTAATAACAATAAAAATAAGAATGTTACTACTAATAAGAATAATTTTAGTAAAACATTATTATTATTGTGAACAACTGTTAGTAAATTCTTTGAAATCTTTAAAGGGCCCCTTCATCCCTTGTGCCACGTGCTCTGCTCTGTCCCTATCATGCAAGGGGTGACGTGGCCTTTCAACAATCATAATTCAACACCAATATTTAAATAGAAAATAAAAGCAACACCTATTGATAATTTTCCCACTCATCTTGGTCGTTTGCTTTAATGCATGATTGAAAAAATAATAATTTGATTTCATGCGTCCATATAAATCAATCGCAAATGAGAAGTTTAGTCAAAATCTAACCGTGGTAAAAATTTACCCAATCCAATAACCCAATCCGAACTAGCGCAAAAAAGTTAGGGCCTTGAATAAAATTTTGAAACTTAAACCCGTTTGGGTTAAACTCGTTAGAGTTAGGGTCGATCCATTTGAATTAGATTGATTTTTAACATATATGTTTTTATGCAAGAATTATATTTACTCAGTATATGCGCTGATTTTATACCTAATAATGAGCATATGTAGCTGTTAATATCTTAATTAAGAAGGACATAATTTCTAGGTTTTCACCATCTTTTAAAACTTTTATATCTTTCTTCCCCATCCATCACTGCAGTCTATTACTATAACATCTTCATTGTGGCACTTTGTCTAAACTTATTTGATCTTTTTCTATGATAAACTATCTTTTGATCATCTAATCAAATTATTGTATCACATGTAAAGTAGTATATTTGGGCCAAAAAGGACTTGCGCATGGTTGACCATCTTCTCCGGACGAATGATACCGGTATCATCAAATATATTCCGTAGGAATTTTAGTTGAACGTGTGTACAATTTTCTTTCCTTTTATTTTTTTTTCTTTACTCTCATGATGAGAAAGTATGATCTAAAAGGTAAATGCATCTTAGTTTCAGTAGAATGACACCTAAAAAAGATTAAGTTTGAAGCTTTAGAGCTCGATGCTTTTTTATTTCTAAAAATGTTTACATTAATTCTTATAATATTTCTATGAGAATAAAAAACGCTTCTAACCCTTTGGGTTTGACCCAAACCACAGATTTAACATTTGCAAACTCAAGACCCACATTTAATCCATCAACTTGAATTGACAGGTCTAGTCAAATCTATATATCTAATGGTTTGATTGATACCTCAAACATGTGATTACAATATATAAAAAAATTGATCCTTCAATTTGTCAATGACAATGGAACCTTTCTTGATAATCTCCTAAAGATCTGCTTAACATAGAGTTTCATGATTTCCTACCACCAAAAATAATTAGTACCCATAAAAAGAGGTGGACAATCAGAATCAATATTATAACTAGCCATGAGATCAAAGCTATTAGACGATTAAGTCTTAAGATAATAGCACCCACTCTGATACCGATTGAAGATTCAGATCACCCTGGAGGGAGGTGAATAGAGTTATCATAAAAATTTACGATTAAAATCAAAAGCAAATGCAAAAATTAACCAGAGACAATATGCAAGGATATTTTAATAAGGTTGGGCCTCAATCAAGTTTAAGTCCCCACCTAGAGTTATTTAACTCTAGGATTTAATTCTCTACTTCTCTTATTAAGACAAACTCTTTCACAATCTCTCAGAGTTTTCCCACTCTAGAGATCCCAAACCCTTAAACCAACCTCTTGATTTAAGTTTGGAGGAGTTGACCTCACAACTTCTAAGTTCACTCCTTAATTAAGTACAATTCCTCACACCTCTATTTTTGATCTCAAAACAAAGCTTAATACAGTAGCTTAATGCATAAACTCAATGCTTTTCTATTTGCTTGGATGCTATAGTTTAGCTCTTGTGGCCTCTATTTATAGGATTAGTAACCGAGACATCAATCAGCCAAGGAAGGAAGCTTCTGCCCATAATTTCTTAAAATCTCATTCTAGGCCCTTGAAATTTGATCTGCAAATTCTGATTTGATTTTCTGAGCAAACTTGCCATGGTGGAGGTTGATATGAAGCTGCTTAGAATCTTTTCCCTGCTCTTGAAATGTAGATGATGCTAGTGATCATTTAGAATCAAATAAAATAACAATAGATTTGATTTTTGATTAGGATATCATCATTCTTTCACATGTTTTACAAATCAATATCATATCAATGATTCTTATACAACCTCATTACCATAATTAGCAGAATATTTCATCATCTAAGTGAATTTTTTGCAAGATCAAATTTATATAACTCTCAAATTTGAAATTCAAATTTGAATAGGCTGAAGCATATTTTTCCAATCAAATAAAATCATTAGATATTATATGATAGCCACATATTTCTCTATCCATAAACATATATTTTGGTAGACAGCTTAATCCAATCAAATCCATTAATACTATTCACTTACATTATATGGATAAATATCCATAGGAACTCAATAATCTATCATATCATTTCTATTAGTAATCAATCAAAACTTTTTGTCCAAGACTTAAATTATTCAAGTGCTAAGCCCATGCATTAATCAAACATGTAACCAATTTGATGAATTGGACCAATAATAATGTTATATATGAAACTGACAAATAACATAAATATTCAATAAGCAACTATTTCATATATAATTATTATCCACATTTTTTGTTATCATCAAAATCATTATGTGACTCCTAGAGTCAACAGCTGGCTCTAACCAAAGAAAGAACATCATTGTTATTACCATTGTCAACTAGAGAATTCCCGACAATGAAGAAGCAAAGCACTTGCATTTGAGCTCGTCATGTTGTATTATTCCATGACCAAGCCCTAAGAAAATGGCACAAGACCAATGTGACTACCAAGAAGAAGCCTATCTTATGACACAAAGTTGCTTTCATCCTTACTTTGTTGGGAGAAATAATCCAAAACAATACAATATCACTAGTTGATGAACCACATCATTTATATAGAAAGGCAGTCTACTTGGTAAAATGGAATTGATTTCATAGGCAACATAAGTATGAGAAAAAAGGTGAAACTTGCCCAAAGGAATTAATTGCTTGCTGTTGTGGAGGAAGGTCGTGGAATACTTGTGCCCGCATTTTGAGCAGTGGTCATGGTATGTCACATTCCATGAGTTAGTTACGCCGATCAGGCTTGTGGATGAGATTAAGGATTGTTACGTTATGGGTTTGAGTTTTGTACATAGTGAAGATTTACTTTGAAAGATTAGTTTAGCCTACAAGAATTGGTAGCTAACTCGATTTCAGTCGACAGAGGGTAATGATTAAGTAGGAAAATTATTATAGTTATGGTTGGTCATATGAAAGAGTAAGAGATCGATTATACACTTGATTAGATATAATTGATTTTGCTTTTGTTGTTGAGATTGCATTTTGCTTCATTATATTCTAACATACAGCTCCGTTTATATAATACTTTTGCTATGAGGTACTGTTTACTTTGACTATCACTAATTAATTTACCCTTGTCAAAAAATGGGGTTTATATAACCGTGCACCATATGGATATTATTAGCTCAACTAGTTTTCTAAAGGCTCCTTCTAGTCTAACATTTACTTTTTTTTTCTATTTTTACGCAGTAATAGATATCATTGGACTTTGTGAAAAGTTTGATCAAGAAGAGTACCTAAGAACGGATTAAAATGGGTAGAGTATTTAGTTTTAAGTTAAAAAATTTAACAAGTTCAAATTGTTATCACTTAGAAGAATAACCTCTTCCTTTTTTTATAGTTATTGGATCAAGAGATTAAAGAAGGATCCACCTAAAATACCTATAAAATTGGTATGGTGATCCAAACAAACAATTCTCAAACAAAAAGCATCGTGCAGGGTTTCAACACTCCTATTGATGCGTAAAGATCCTGAAACATAAGGAATAACCCCTAAACCAAACTTGTGATAGCAGAATTAAAACACCATACATCCTCACTTCATATAGTATACAACTATTATATCTACCTAAATAATATAAAATACCACTATGTCTCCCTAGTACTAATCTCAAAATGTAATAAACTATGCCTTCAACCCTCAGTAGAATATGCAACAAGAATCAATTACGAAACTCCCACTACTGATAACCAGTGCTAAATAGTAACACCACATCGCCTAAGTCCTATGCAATAATACTAGGACTCCCACCTCCAGTGAAGACAAAAGCGGGTATACCAAGCTCATATGGAGTCTGAAGATTTAGGGAAGCTTTCAACCATGGGATAAAAAAGCTTTCGAAAAATGTCGTGACCATCAAAACTTCCCACCGAACACATTGCAAGGGAGACATCATTCATTCCCACTTGTCAGCCTGATTTGACTAGTTAAATCACTCTAGAGAAGGGGTCAAAGTCACAAAATAATCAAAATAGAAATGCAGAAAAGTAAATATGGACAAGACACAAGTAATTTTTAACAAGATTAGCCTCAATCAAACTTAGTCTTCACCTAGAGTTCCCTAACTCTAGGATTAATCAAATTTTATTAGGATGGATTACACAACTCTAGAGTACACCTACTCTAAGTTTCAAGTCACAAGTTGATAACCTTAACAAGGTTTACTAGAGTTGATCCTTCAACTCTATGATTCCACTTAATTAAAACTTTGAACAATACAAATTAATTGAATGAATAGCAAATCAAAGCTCAAGGTATGCAATCGAGTATTGTTGCTTGTGCTCTCTCTTGTGTCCCCTTTAGCTGCAAATGTCTATCAATTTATAGGCAAATGATGTTGGAGATGTTGGGAGATCATTAAAAAAGTAACCGTTACATCAAAAGAGGAAGGATGATCTTCAATATCAGTTCAAGGCCTTGAAGTGTACTAATCAAGCCCTTGATTTTCTGCAGCTTGCTTCAACGGCTGTAATTTTGATTTTCAATGGCTACTTGCTTAATAAAAGGCTGAAGATCTTTGCTGATTAGTAGTTGATCTAGAGCAAGCAACAATCTTCAAAACATGATCTCGAAATATATTAACAACTTTAGGCGAATATTGACCTTTTTTCAAAAATATTGACACATGAAGAATCATAATGTCATAATCAAATTTGAATCACCAAATACAATATCATAAAGATCACATATTCAAATTTGAATTCTTAAATATCTCAAAGATTTGCTGACACCTTATAAAATCAATTAAGCAATGCTAATATGCCAATATCCACTTCAGAAATATAGCACATTTAAATAATAGTAATTCTACAGTAGAACTAATTATGATATAATAAACATACCAATGAACGAACTTTTTTTTGTCTTTCATCAGAACATATTCATAAGTAGGGGCGCTCAAAGTCAGTTAACCGGATTTTCGGTTAATCAAAAATCGGTTAACCGTTTTTTCGGTTCGAGAAAAATGCGAACCGTGAACCGAAGCGAAATTACCGGTTAACCAGAAATCAGTTAACCGAAAAAACCGGTTCAATAAAAAGCCGAACTATAAACCGAATCGGAATATCCGGTTAACCAAAATTTCGGTTCGATTTACGGTTAACCGAACCCCATACACCTAAATTCATTTTTTTTTGATGGTTTAGAAATTTAATTACTATTTAGTATTTACTATTTATTTGCTGCCATTAAAAAAAATCGGTTCGGATCGGTTAGCCGCGGTTAACCAAAAAACCTCCCCCGTGAACCGAAACCAAATCGTGAACCGGAGAAAAAAATCGGTTCGGTTAACCAAACCGAAAATTTCATAAAAGTCAATCCGGTTAACCGATTTTTCGGTTCAATTTTTCCGGTTTTTTGGTTTGGTTTTTGGTTTCGGTTTTTTTTGCTCACCCATATTCATAAGATACATTGTAAGCTTAAGGAAGCCAATACCACTCAAACTCCTTCATTTCTCACGTGTACTTAGCTAAAAGTTATTGCATTTGATCCTTCTACAGCTAATACTCGTAGCACCTCTCTCCCCTAATGAGTAGCTTGTTTCTCAAGTCTCCGCCAATGAAGAGATGTTGGCCTTGGTTAAAACTCGTATAGTCGTTGTTAACTTGTTATGATAATGGAATATGATTTATGATGCTTGAATGCTAATTAGTTCATGTACGATTCCCTAGTGAATAAAAAAGAAAGAAAGAGAAAGAGCTTCAAAGCCTTATGCACTTTAAATTCTATTTTGCCCCCATATTTTTTATCCTTCTCGAATCGATTCTGCATTAGATGATGAATTCTACTTAATGGATCCTCATATAATCCTCTCTCTTGTTTTCATTTTCGTTCTCCTTAAATTGCGTAAAAGACAATCTTTTTTCTTATTCTGGTTTTGGTTTTCGTATCTTGGGTTAAAGTTCCTGCTTTAGAGGCCCATCAAGGTCCATTACAGGCCAGGGCCGTAAAGCATGTGAGAATCTAATTTGGTAGCAAGTCAACAAGAAGCTTGGAAGTTCTACTTTAAGCTGTAGGCAATGTGGAGAAGGTTCTCTTTATAGCAAGGGGCATACTCTATCCCTAACTAAGAATGTAGCGTGTTGCTTCCTGTCATACGACGGATTTACTAACGCAATGTATCAGACACATAATTTAAAAGGATACAACCCGTTCTTAAGCCCATCTCCGAACTTACCTTATCTGAATCAGTGGAAAACCAGGATCCAACATTGTTTATTTTCGATTTAAACAAAATGTCAGCTCTACGTTCTAGACAACCAATAACTTGGGAATAAGCACATTAATTTTGCAAAATAGGAAGAAATCAATTGTAACTACTTTATCAAAAATTCTAAACAAAAGTTTGATTGTCAATTTATTAAAATAGCTTTAGAATCGTAAAAGTACTTGGAGTAATACAGTAATCTTTTCTAAATTAAAAAAAGCAATAAATACAGAATACATAAATTCCTCGATGCGTTAAAAAATCAAAACTTGCAATTATGTATACAATTGAAACCGGAAGACGGTATGTACTTAAAAAAAATAGGTCTGTAGCTAACACATGAAATTAAACGACTGGTCCGTCAATAGAGTAACATTTTATGTACCCATGTAATGGAACTAGCATACTTTATTTCATTGTTTGACATTTCCACAAAAATGCGTTAAATCTCCGGTGGAATTTTCTACATGAACTTTGTAAAATTTCGATAGAAAAACCGATTTTTGATAGAAATAACGACCTGAAATGGCCTGTCGGGAAAGCGCTCGTCAAAGATTTTATCCCGATAGATTCCGACGGGTTCCGATGGGTTCTCCGATAGATAAAGCCCGAAGGTAAAGCTGTCGGACGATACGTCCGATGGCAAATTCGACCGAACCCCGCGGAGTCTCCGACAAATTCCAACGGACTTTTTCATCCTTTTGGAGGCAATTTTTTTCCATTGGAATTTCCGTCAGAATTTCCAATGGAAATACAAAATTGCCTCCAAAAACATTGGGCTCAAAAAAATTTACATCGAAAAAATATTACCAACAAAATATTTTTTTGAACTAATTACTCATATATATGTGTACTTTATATAATGTTTTTTTTGAACTAATTACACATATATGTGTGTATTTTATATATAAAAGAGAAGCACCACAAACAAGATACATAATAGTTAACAAATACAAATCTTTATGTCTGAAAATTAAAAGTGTTAAATTTGAAATTACTCATAACATCCACAATTATTTTCGATCTATTGGCACATCAATTAAACTAATCAGAATCAGATAGATTCATGGGATCTTCATTGTCATCTTGGGAGTCCTGCTTGTTATCAATGTCCAAGTTATCTTGGCTAGAAAAACCTACAGTTTGCCCCTTAAGAAATCTCAAAACTTTTTTCACAATACGCTCTGTCTTCCCTGTTTCTTGGCAATTTGACTTATGGCCTCTGCTTGCTTGGTAATACTCTGATTAGGGAGTTGTACTTGCTCTCTTAGATCAAACTGCTCAGCTGATGAGTGGCGTGCAACCACTATTGTGACTGATTTCTTCAACTTGACGCCCTCAGTACCAAAACCGCATACATGATCTTTTTGGCCCAGATTTTCTTGAAGCCAAAACTCTTTTAGGGTCATAGAATGCAGTTGAGGCCACTTTTGAGTTGCAGCTTGAGTGTACTCCTTCCATTTTTTGTGGTGCTCCTCATGAAAATTGTCAAAAATAAAACTATTGTATACTAAGACGACAATTATAACATGTGAATAATGTGTGAATAAAACGTGCCAAACTTATATTTTTTTTTTTTTACAGATTCCTTATCAACGAATACTTTATCTTTGGCCTTGGAGTGAATGTCCTTAAAAAGTTCTTCACATGTGGGTTCCCTATCTAACACTTTGGCCTACAAAAAATAAAATGTTCATATATAGATTGAATATTACAAATAGACTTATTAATACGCTCTTTACTTACCAGGCACTTTTTTCTTTCATTAATCGGGACTGAGTCAAATGTATGTAACGAAGGATCAAGACTTTCTGGATCACTCAATCTATTTTCTTTTTTTTTTATTTTGTTCACTCAACTTCTTAAAATTGTCATCCTCACTTCAATGCTTAAGCATCTCATTCCAAACACTAGGTGGCAACCACTTTGACTTTTTGTTGAACTTCCTAGCATATCCAAGAATGTCCTTAAGGCGAGCTGCACATTTGATCTCAAAGTTACACTATATGTAGATGTCATTATCTGGATGCCAATAGTAGTGTTTCTATAACAAAGTTCAAGTATATTAGTAAACAGATCAAACAATTTTATGACGACATTCAAATGTATTTTGCTTCAAACCAACCTTGAACTCATTAAACCATATGTCTCGCTGGGATTGTGGAACTTCTCGCCATGTGGTCTAAGGACGTGGATATTTACTTCTAAAGCTTTCCATAATTTTCTGAACTACGCCCTGGTATGGAACAAAACTAAGTACAAAAATAGAATCGTTAAAATTAATTATTATACACATGACAAAAATATCAATAGCGATGAAGAAAATTTATAATGAACTTACGTATCACCATCAGGTTGCAAATAAATCTTATTATTTGTATTTGCAGTTTCACTATCAGGTGTAGGACTTTGTTTATCTATTACTACCCCTTCACTTTGGACTCCTTCATTTTGAACTGAGTCGCTTGGCAATCTAAGCTGACCAACAAACTGATTACTGTTGTAATGTGGGCTAATAGTGCCAAACTGTTGATAAACAAATGGAGTAGTGGAGGTGCCACCGATGTAAGGAGTATTGGGTTGGATAGGTGTATCCCCACGTGCACTTTACATGAAATGCATCACATGTGGCATACCAAATAAAGGTGACTGAGTATATGGTTGCTCATTGATGCTACCAAAATAATTTCCAAACGGCTGGGTTGAGTCAAGGAAACCTCCGAACATTCCACTGAATGTGTCTGTTTTATTGTTTTCAACTAGATCATTCTGTAGGGTCAATTGTGGTGCTCCTCTACCCGCGCCACTTCTAACGTTTTGACCTCGACCACGCCCACCATTTGCTTTAGACATCTAACAAATAAGAATAACATAGACACAAGATATAGCGGTGCAAACATTGATGGTATTGTCATTGAAAAATTACACTAAACAAACAAACTTTCAACAACTGAATTGGACTAAATGTGGCAAACACATATAATTGTTTTTCGAAGCTTGCAATTAGAAATAAAGTACATACACATGCATAAACATCCATACAACTAAAAAATTAAATCAGCCATTTTGGGAGACATCATCATCATCATCATCATCATCACTTTGCAATCCTTCATCATCATCACCAATGTCCACACCTTCATCCTCCCATTCACCTTCTTCATCCTGTTCATAGTCATCATCATCATGTTCACCATCCCCATCATCATTGTCACCCCAATCATGTCCATCAACATCATTAGCTAGTGCAGTTTTATTGACTAATGTTGTGGCTATTACGTCTGCCACATTCATGGTTCTCATTCCTAATTGTTGATAGGAAGCTCTAAATTATCCTTATCTTTATGGGCACTGCGAGGTTTGTTCAGTACAACTACCTACCAATTCGCTTTTCCTGGTATCCCCTCAGGGTAGTTAAGGTATACCACTTGGGTTGCAGTATCGGCACATATAAATGAGTCAAACTTTCTGTAATATCGGCTATGATTAACCTCGGGATAGAGGTGAATTTAGGGTGACATAACCCCCAAGGAACATCCGAGTCAAACCACTCACAATTAAAAAGCACACATTTTTTAATTGGTTGACCTGTGAATTTAACACGAATAATTTCATAAAGTATGTCATAATAATCCTCTGATACTTCATCACCTTCACCTACTCCTTTGACACACACTTCATAGTTATATGTGGCTTTACCTTCATTCATAGCTTTGGTATGAAACCGAAAACCCTTCACTTTATACACAGAAAAACATTCCACTACCATAAGACGTCTATGAGATAAGTTCACCAAAAAATCTTTGCTCTCATCACCAAACACTTGGTAAGAATTGACCTATGAGGGAAAAAACACATTATTCTTTTAATACTTTGTAAGAATTGAAGATTAGTTATGAAAAATTACTTACATTGTACTCAAACCACTATACAAAATTTGACTTGATAAATAAATCACCTTCCACATCACTCGCGTTTGGATTATGATCGCGAAATTGATGTACGAACCAACAATATCTAAATCTTCAAATTAATTAATTATTTCACTCTTTAAGTATTAAAATGAAACTTTAAATAACTGATAAACTTACTCCAAATATGGTTGCACTTCATCACAATTTAGTAATATGTGAAGGCGAGCAATATGATACTTCAGCTCAGTAAGATATCTTTTTCCTCAATTTCCAAATGGAGTATCCTTATGATTGAACACCGAAAGCTTTTGTGGTCGGATTGTCGCATACGCTCATTACGCCCAATTCTTAGACAATGCAAATTTGACTGAAAATAGTACTCAGCAAAATGTTTAATCTCAAATGCTAAGTATGCCTGAACCGTGAAGGCCTCTGCACGAGCTTTGCTGTTTGCTGTAGACTTCATCCAGCCAAAATACCTCCTAAAAGGATACATCCATCGATATTGAACAGGACCACCCCACAAAGGTTCTTCGGCTAAATGAAAAGGCAAAATTCCATGGGGTAAAACTGTCTCCAATTTACAAAGAATTACAACAATGTTCTTATTCATCTCTTCAAGCATGCTAACACGTAACTCACTTGAGCATAGGTTTCTGAAGAATAAACTCAACTTGACTAAGGGTCGTAAAACATCTTTCAGAAGAGCAGCAAAGGCTACTAGAACAAGATTCTCTAAAAACACATGATGATGATGACTTTTCATATTTTGGAACTTTGTGTTAGATGGATCAACCTAATTTAGGGCTGGTAATTAGGTTAGGTCGGGTCGTGTTCGTGTTCGGGTTGAAATTAAACTTATTAAAATACCCTGACCTGAACCCGACCTATTTAATAAATGGGTTGAAGTATGCCAACCTCAACCTGACTGAAAACTAAACGGGTTGACCTGATTTCAACCCATTTACCTGCCTAAAGTAAATGGGTAAAAATCAGGTCAGAACCTAACTTGTTAACATATTTAAATTCAGATTGCATCTGTAAGTTATTGAAAAGCAGTTAAGCAACCCTTTTATGGAACTGGCAACAACCAAATGATGATTCCAGGAGCTGAAGTTCACAAAGTCAACATAGACAAGGCATTTCAAAGCCAACACGCCAACAACCAACAAAACAAGCTATTTAAATGTTTACAAACTAGAAACTTAGTTAATAAAGTTGATAGACCAAACATAACCAACTTAAAATATTTGTCCAACACCACACAGCTAAGGCACAAGTCAAGTAGGCCAATTAAGCAAGATGGACTTCTGCTTAGTACCACTTCCAGCAGCCTCATGAGAAGACCCTCCTCCCTTAGACGGCACATCTCCATCTTCATCATCATTCAAGCTCATATTCATCACATCGCCACACAGCTCATCCAACTGGAATTGTGTTGGCATAAGTGCTAATTTAAATAAGAAAATAAAGATATGAATTAGGAAAGGGACAACGATTTATAAGGAAGTAAAACATAAACAATTAAATAAGGTTAAAGGAGAAACATCAGCTGCTTGCCTAAACACCCAATCTCTTAAGCAAATCACAGCTTCTATCGTTTGTGGCTTAAGGGAGCTACGAAATGCATCAGGTACCCTTCCTCTAACACTAAAAGCAGATTCGGAAACAGCAGTAGACAATGGTATGGTCAATACATCACGTGCCATTTGAGAGAGAATGGGAAATCGAAACTTATTATACTCCAATAGTTAAGAACATCCATATTTTCAACACGAGGCAACATCTTTTCCTCAAGATATGTTTCCAATTCAGACTTGGAAACAGGGGCAAACACCTCACTTGAATAAGTATCGAAGTCCTTTGATGATAAAAAAAAGTCAATTTACTTTAAAAATAAAAACACTCTAACTCAACTCAATCTAGATTGAAAGCAAATATACCTCAAAGTACTCATTAGTCGCGGCTTGTTGGGCATTATGAGAGACATGAGCAGTAGAAGATGATGTAGAAGATGAGGAAAAATTAGAAGCCTTTGCATACTCATCATCTAAGGCAAATAACTTATCCTTTAATAAACCCAATTGAGCATCATGAGTACCAACATAAATCTTTTTATAAGCCTAATATGCAAATTGGAACTTATAACGAGGATCTAAAATGCCGGCAATTGCCATGATAGTGCTGAATTCTACCCAATACTTATCAAATTGGTAAACATCTTAGCTGCCACATTCCTCATAAAAGCATCATCACCCTCCAATTCATCTTTCAACACTAATCTAATCCTCATCACATTAGGAAAATAAAGATTGGAAGTGGGATATAGAGATCCAGAAAAAACACAAGTTATTTCATAAAAAACTTTCAAGAAACCACAAATTTTTTCAATCTTAGCCCACTCATCAAATCTAGGGCAATGAGTAAAGTTCCCATCAACAGCCTCCAAGTGATTAAACACTCTTTTATAGTAAATGGCACTCTCAAGCATAAGATATGTTGAATTCCACCTAGTCGGGACATCTTGTCATAGCCCTTTACTATAAACAAGATCACAAACCTTAACCAACTCAAGAAATCTTTGCTTCCGCACTTAAGAACCTTTACAATACTTAACACACTCCCTCACTTTGACCACAACCTCATCCACATCTTTTACGCCTTCTTTGACAATTAAGTTTAGGATATGGGCACAACATCTAACATGAAAGAAATCACCATCACATAAAAGCTTAAGCTGCTTTTCAATATGCCCACACACAAATCATTTGAAGATGCATTGTCAAGAGTCAAGCACATTACTTTCTTATCAAGACCCCAATCCTTTATCAATAACAAGATCTTTTCAGCCAAGGAGACCCCATTATGTGGTGGAGACATGAAAGAAAAGTTCATTCTTTTGCAAAGTACCAACTATCATCAATGTAATGAGCAGTGAGACTAATGTAGCCATCTGTATTAATTGAAGTCCAACAATCTGAAGTAAAGGCTATCCTACCAGGAGTAGAATGAAAGAATTCTTTCATTATTTCCTTTTCCCTTTTAAACATGTTTAAGACATCATTCCTAGTTGTATGCCTTGAAAGCACTTTCACATCAGAATTCAAATATACAAAGATGTTTTAAACTCCATCATACTCAGCAAACTGAAATGGCAAATCATGCTTTACAACACACAAAGCCAATAACTCACGAAACATTTCAATATCAAATTCAGGACGCCTATTGCTTAAGGATCCGGAACGACTTTGCAATAAAAGTTGGCCTATGTCTCTGACATTCTTTCTTTTACAATTTAGGATGTGTCGTTTCAAATTTCCAGTCTCATACTTGCTATCCCCACTATACACTTGCCCACATTTATTACATTTGCACCACAAATTACCCTCTTCATCAGGCTCCAAGAAAGTAAAATTTTCCCAAACAGTACTAGTTAATTTTCTTTGGTGTTTACAGGTCGGCTGCTGGCTTATATGCCCCAGTTCTCAAAGTAGTAGCTTTTTTTACATTCTTGCTATCCATGTCTTCAGTAGATGAGTTAATTTGAATGGGTGATGGTTCACCATCCTTTGAAATCGAAGCCATAACCTTGCAATTCAGAAAATTCAGATCAGAAAAAAAGAAATCAAGCAAAATATCATAAACATCATGCAAAGACGAACTGACAGTACAAGAAAATTCATAACAAAGCGTAGGAGGAGAGAATGGAGATTAGAAAATTCGGATCTTTGTTGCTATATACTTCATAACAAAACAAGAAATTACTTGCTTTCTGATCTTCATTCTCTCCTTCTACGTTGTGTATTAATGTCAACCAGAAGTAATGAAGCAATGACCTAAGTATGAAAGACTTGTACACAAAACATTCTTTAAAACATTAAAAGGGAGATCTTTGTTGACGGCTCTAATGTTGAAAATGACTTACAATCTATTTGGGGGGCCTATGATATTACTCTTTAAGTATATATAGCAGCTTTTACTTGCATCTAAGAATTCCAGCTTGTGTCAAGTTCTTCGTTGTACTAAAAGTGAGCAATCCTAAGGAATTTATCTTCGTTCATATAGCAAGACTTGCCAAAATAGCTGATTATCATTGTTATTACTTTTTTTTGTTTCTTTTTGTCTATGCACCTTTTATGCAAGCCTCAAAATTGTCCTGAACTTTTTTAATAAAGTAGTTGGAGTATTTCAAAACAAGTCCAATGGAACAGACTCTCTGGTCTATACTTCCCAGCAACTCGGGCCTTCTTGGTTAAGGGTGCTACATGAGCTATCCTAGATAAACCTGACATAGGTGGGACTTTGCGGTATGGATCAAACGCAAGCAATTCGTACCTTTGAATAAAGCATAGATTCATATATTCATGAGCATATCAGTGAAGAAAGCAATTATTTGGTCTGTACTCCCCAGCAATTCGTAGATCTGAAAGGGAATAAAGCAACTACATATCAGTGAAGAAAAATCATGCCATCGAAAAGCAGAAACTTTCCGCAACAATTCATACCTTTGAAATCGAGAAAGGGAGACAGCCTCGATCTGAAATTGAGAAAGGGAGAAAGAGAGAGATCGAGAGTGTTAGAAATGAAATATAACAAAACAAGCAAAAACCTAAGAGCAAATACAATGAAACAAACCTGAAAATATGAAATTGAGTGAGAGATCGAGATGCGAGAGCTGCAGAGTGAGAGATCGAGATGCAGAGAGATGCAGATTGAGAGATCGAGATGTGAGTGGGAAATGGAGAGGGGAAATCGATACTGGAGAGGAGGAGCAGGCCGAGAGGGATGGAGTGAGTGAGGCTGTGAGGGTCACTGTGAATTTAGGGCTGTTAAGGAGACTTATATATGAGGGCAAATTAGGGTTAGTCGCTAAACCCAAAATGTCCTTGGAATTTTCAATTTTCATTGTCCCTCTAAAATTGCTATAATTTTAATTTCAACAAGTTTTTTTTAATACTAAAAAATAAACAGGTTAGTGGGTAAACGGGTAAACAGGTTTGCCTATTTAACCCCATTAATTAAATGGGTTAAAGTAGGTATTTTTTTGTATCGGAAGTTTCGACCTTAACCTAATCCATTTAATTAAACGGGTTAGGTATGTTGACCCAATTACGTAAACGGGTTGAGAATCTTGACCCAAACCCGCCTAATTTCGTGTTTGGATTCGTATCGTGTTATCGTGTTGGGTCAATTTTTACCAGCTCTAACCTAATTCCTCACATTTCAACAATAACCATCAGGCACATGAACCTCCCACAACCATTGACAAACAACCCACTTTTGAGTTAACGAGAGCGCAAACTTGGCTTTTAGCTTGTTGGCTAAGTTTAACTCTTGTCTAGTGCACAGAATAGTCATATCCATTCTCAGTTTTATATCATCCTTTGTTTTTCCCAGAACATCCATCACTGCGTTTATAAGATTTTCACTGAAATTTTTCTCAATATGCATAACATCAAGGTTATGCCTTAGAAGTTAATGTTTCCAATAAGGCAACTCCCAAAAGATACTTTCTTTGTCCAGTTATGTTTATTTTTCTAAAATTTGAGAATTTGAAATTCTACCTCTATAGTCACTTTAGGTAATTTAGATGCTACATCAGATAATATTTCACTGAAATCCTTCAAGGAGGGCCAATGTGTATGCTCTTCCCTTTATGAAATGCAGCTTTATTAGCTCTAAAACAATGATTCTAAGGTAAGAACCGACGATGGCAATCAAACCAATATGACTTTCGTTCATGCTGTAACTGGAAGGCATAATTTTGGTGCATGCAAACCGGACATGCTAGCAACCAATGAGTACTCCAACCGAACAACATTCCATAAGCGAGAAAATCATTAATCGTCCACATTAACACAGCATGCAATCTAAAGTTTTTCCTACATGAAACATCAAATGTGTCCACCCTAACATCCCATAGCATTTTCAACTCATCAATTAAAGGTTACAAGTATACATCAATTATATTCTCCGGATTTATTGGACCTAGAATTACACAACTTAAAAACATGTATGGAGTGATCATACACATATCTGGAGGTAACTTGTAAGGTGTAACAAAAATTGGGCACATGGAATACGATATTCAAGATAGTGAAAATGGTGTGAAACCATCAGCACATAAATCTAACCTCACATTCCGAGGCTCTGCTGCAAAATTTGGATACTTTTGATCAAAAGACTTCCACGCTTGTCCATCCAACAGATGTCGGAGAACACTCAGTTCTTGGCGGTGCTCATGGTGCCATCTCATACGGGCGACAATACTTTTTGAGGCATAAAGTCTTTGCAATCTTGGGATTAAAGGTAGGTAGTACATTCTACCACATGAAACCTCCTTATGTCCTCCTTGGTTGGAGTTCTTTGGTAATCTTCTTGCACATCCATAAAATTTGCATGCAGAGAGAGCCTCATCATGTTCATAATAAATCATGCAACCATTCAGACAATAATCAATTTTCTAAACATCCATACCTAAATCTCTCACTTTTCTCAGCTGCTGATGATAATTTTTGAGAATGCGACTTTGAGAAGGGCATGTATCTTTCATCAAACCAACAACGTCGTTGAAGCAACATTGAGGTATGTTGTGGCCTGATTTAATACTAAGTAGCCTTACAGATGTTTCTAGTTCAGTTATGTTACACTCTTCATACAAGGGTTGTTAGGCAGATTCATGCATAGTGTGAAATGCCTTAGGATTCAATTCATGAGAGCTACTCATGTTCATTTTATTAGCTTGGAAGACAACATGAAGTATGTTCTCCATACTATTATGAGTATTGTGATCGTAATCATAACTCATAGAGTGTAAACTACTTGCACCCCCTACTTCTGAATTATCATCTTTCCTATGACTTGTCCAATACTAATAATTCTTCACAAATCTCTTTTTATACAGATGAGACATTACAACATCAGGCGTATAGTACTGCATATTCTTGCACTTCACACATGGACATCTATAAACTCTATTAATTCTATGCCCCTCTTGATTTTGTGCAAATTCATCAAACATATTTACTCCCATCAACCACTGATTTCTAAGCTCATGTCCATCAGGATTTCTCCTCTTATACATCCATTGAAAATACAACGGCCTATCCATATGTTGCTAATCTGATTGCCTTAATTGTTATGTATACTACAATTAATTTCAATAGATATCTTTTACAATTCAATCTATCCGCTAACCAATGAAATATTCTAATGCATCATACAATTTAGTATTTGCAAGACAATAATGAACTTATCTATGAATATCAACACAATTTTGAAACACAAATATATTTATAGGTAAAGATAATAAAAAAAATCTGTTTCAATTGATGAAAAACAACGCCGAGCTTGTAATAGGAACATGAACAATTGTGATTGTTTTTTATCATTCAACGTTATTTCTTTTTTTTGCCCATCTAAAATACATAACAAATAAGCCATAACTAACACCAATTACCAAAACAAACATTTCCCTTTCAATATATGGCCATTTAAATCAGAAATTATTTTTAAACACAAAATTTTAATTACATTTTTGTTCCATCATCAATAACTACTTACAAACATTACAACTATTTCATTTATCCAAATAAACATACATTGCAAATAAAATTAAAGATTAAATTATTTACTATAAATTTTATATTCACTGATGACACCTATAATTAATAATTAAATATGTTTAATTAGCACTTTCTATTTGCATATTCCGAAAAAAATTTCACATTCATATTTAGTTTATATTTTATATTCCCATATTGTGAAAATAAATTTTCACAAAAAATTAAAATATAACAATCTAATTAAACATATATGCTACAAAAAATAAACTTAACATAACTATTTTATTTATCAAAATAAACCTAATTAACAAATCAAACACAAATTAAACTATTTATTTCACATTTCATCTAAATAAACATCCCCAAAATATAAACAAAACACTATTTACAAAAAAATACAATAAACACACTTAACAAATCAAACAATCATGCGAAAATTTAAACATACCTAAAACAAACATATACTTGACATACTTACCAAAAATTAATATATATAACAAATTGAACAAAAAATAAACATACTAAAATACCTAACCACTCAAACCAAAAAATAAACATAATTAACGAACTTAAACTACTTACAAAAAAAAATACTAAACATGCTTAACATACTGCAACAGTTTATAATAATTGAACAGTTTTTATAACTATGGATACTTAATATATTTTATTTCACTTATCCAAATAAATAAATTTCATAAATCAAATAAAAAATTAACATACTTTACATCCATATTTTCCACATTCATAATTTACCAAATAAAATAAATCAAATACACTATACATATATGCTACACAATTAAATTTCAATAAATTAAACAATACATACCAAATTAACATAATTTTAAAATACAACAATTTTAATAAACATACTTAATTAGCGTCACTGACATCTAAATACCTAGAAAAATAACCCAACTGCCAGCTAAATGAGGGGCAAGGAGGCGGCGGCGGGGCGATGGCGGTGGCGGCGGCGCCCTCAAAGATGGCGGTAACAGCTGCAACCAAACCATGAACAACAAATCAACTACCACCAAAGACACCCATTAACTTAAAATTTTTAATTTTAAGGAACAAATTAGCAGAAATTAAAAAACTTACTCGTGAATTATAAACGACGGCAAACTCTTTTACCGATCAGTGGCAACCATGGAGCTCTGTCTCCCCCTCTTCGTTGCTCTCTCTCTCTCCGTTGCTCTCTCTCTTCGTTTCTGAGGCTCGCTGCTCTCTTTCTCTTTCTTCATTTATCGTGCAACTTAAAAGTCCAGATCTAAAATATTTTTGGAAATTGAGCCTGGGCATTGAATTCCGACGGAATTCCATCAGAATTTTCGTTAGATATTCCGACAGAAAAAAACCTGCTGGATTATTCGTTGGAAATACTGTATTCCATTGAAATCCGTCTAAATTTCCGTCGTAATGCCGACAGGGGACAACGTTGTTGCTTTTTCCGTCAGATTGAAGCACCATTTTTATAGTGCACAACATAGAAATGAGAGAGTCCACTTCTATAGTTTTCCATGATAAGGAAGAACAAAATGAAAATTTACAAGTATTAATAATTTCAATATTATGCCGATGTTGAGTAATAGTCTAACACTTGACATAATCATCAAGATCATTAAAAGTGTATATTGTTGCACACAATATTATCCACTCAAGCTATGCACTTTACAAAAAAAGTATGCACATCATTATAAGATTTAATTTTTCCAAAAATACATATTTGAAATTAATTTATGCTACACTGTTGGGTTTAGTATGGCCCAAATTTCATTCCCTAGTCCCTCACGAAGCATTGGCCATGTTCCATTGTCAAATGCACATCAGTAGCGGCCTTCCAGTGACCTCCACGGATGGCCTGTGAGCCAGACCATCGTCCGTAGTGACTGCGGCGACTGTTTCTACTAGGGTCTACTTGATCTCGACCCTTTAATTTCTTTATAAGGGGCCTAGCCTTAAGTTCCAAACACATCAAATAACACAAGCATCATTCAAGCATCTAGAAGGCTATTCTTCTCTTTGATCAACTAATAGCTCCACTATTATTATTTTACGAGAGAACATTTTGAGTGAATTTGTAATTATTAGTTCATCTCTTCTTATGGCACATTGTACTGAGATCAATTCTGTACTCTCCCATCACCATAATGGATTTTTTGCTCATTGTTACCTGTGGTTTTTGCCCTTTAGGACTTTCCACATAATCTTGCTGTTTGGTCTCTTATCTTGTTATTATCGTATTTTATGATTTCTTGTTGTTTTTACTCAAATCCTAACCGAAAGTGGTAACAGAGTTTGGTTATAGGATGGCAATGGTAACAAAATTCGATATCTTCAAAGTCAATGGGAAGATGAGTTTTAATATCTGAAAGGTCCAGATGATGCTCATTCCCTCCCAGAATGGGTTAAAGAAACCTCTTGGTGGTAAAAACCAAGAAACCCGCTATAATGACAGACGAATAGTGGGAGGAGCTTGATGAAAAGACTCTTTCGACGATTCAGTTATGTCCGGCAACCAGTGTTCTCTGTGAAGTCCTAGATAAAACCACCATACTAGATCTCTGGCTTTGATTAGAAGCATTATATATGACCAAGAGCCTAGCAAACAAGATTCATCTAAAGCAACGTCTGTATACGTTTTCCATGGTAGAAGGTACTCTTACCTAAAACCACCTTGACGAGTTCAATTATATTATTTTTGACCTGGAAAGTCTGAATATGAAAATCGAGGATTAAGATAAAGCGATATTGTTGGTTGTCTCATTACCCCCTCCTATAAGCACTTCAAGGAAATTTTGTTACATAATAACAACAATACTTTATTTTTGAGGATGTTAAGGTTGACTTATTGTCTAAAGAAAAGTTTAACCTTGAAGTGCATTCTAATGACAAAGTTAAAGGTTTGTCAGTAAGAAGGAGAACCTCTAAAAAGGAGGGCACAAATAGGAGAAACCCTAGATCAAAGTTGAAGAGACGTAAATCTAGCAAATTCTACAAATACTGCAAGAAGCCAGGGGACTTAGTTACTAAACGTTACAAGTTGAAAAATAAGAAGGACAAGGAAAAGAGAAACAATCAATCCGTAGAAGCTTCGATGGTTCACTCTGATGGTGATGTCTTACTTGTCACCACCGCGGATAACAAAGGTGCTACTTAGTGGGTTATAGATTCTGGCTACACCTATCATATGTGTCCCCATAAGGACTGGTTTTCAGCATATAAGTTGTTGGATTTAGGCATTATCCACATGGGCAATGATAGTCAATGCAATGTCATTGACATTGGCATAATACGAATCAAAACCAACAAAAATATATTTAGGACTCTTTCTAATATCCGTCACATTCCTGACCTGAAGCGCAACTTGATTTCACTTGGCACCCTTGAATCCAATGGGTATAAGTATTTAACTGAATGTGGAGTTTTAAAAATCTCTAATGATGCTCTGGTTCTCATGAAGGGAGAAAGACATGGTAGTCTCTACATTCTCCAAGGCTCTACCATGACTAGCTCTACTGCAGTCACCAGTACCACATCCAAAGTAGACTATACTCGACTGTGGCATGCTCGCTTGGGCTACACAAGTGAGAAGGGAATGCTGATACTAAGCAAGTGAGGTCTTCTTGGTAGTGAAGGTGCAAGCAAACTTGATTTCTGTGATCATTGCATGTTTGGAAAACAAAAATATAGTCAGTTTCTCTATAGCAATACACCATACTAAAGGTACCCTCGATTGCATTCATTATAACTTATGAGGTCCCTCTAGAGTTTCTTCCTTTGGTGGAAAATGCTATATGTTAAACTTGATAGGCGACTTCTCCTAAAGAGTCTAAGTTTCTTTTTTGAGGCAAAAAAACAAGGCATTCCTCATGTTCATGAAGTCCAAAGCTCTTGTTGACAATTAGACCAGTAGGAAGATAAAGAAGGTCGTGACTTATAATAGTCTTGAGTTTTGTGAGTCAAATTTTAATAAGTTTTGTGCTATTTAGGGTACTGCCAAACATAAGGCCCTAGTTGGGAAGCCTCAGCAAAATGGGGTCACAGAATGTATCAATTAGACTCTACTTAAGAGAGCTTGCTGTATGCTCTTCAACACTAATTTGTGACATCATCGTGACTTTTAGGCCGAGGCTGTTTCTACAACCATCTATCCAGTGAACCAGTCTCCACGTGCCTCAATTGATTTCAAAATCTTATAGGAAATGTGGTAAGGTAATCCAGTTGACTACTCTATTCTGAGAATATATGGATGTTCTGCCTTTGCACATGTTAACGACGAGAAGCTAGTTCCCAGGACAGTTAAATGCATGTTCCTCGGTTATGCATCTGAACATAAGAGATGCTGACTGTGATGTCCTAACTCCAAAAAAATCATTCAAAGTCGGGATATTACCTTCAATGAAACTACTATGTTTTCTCTTGGAAAAGAGTCTACTATTTCTTCAGGCGATTAGCAAGATACCAATTAGAAGGTAGAGCTAGAAGTTCCTAAAAATGTCCCTCAAGGTGGAGCCACTTTACCTCATTCTAGCAATCAGGTCCAATTTGAAGAAATCAATTCTAATATTCCAAGTACAGAAGAACCACAAGCTATAGATACTTACTCCATTGCTCGTGACAAACCACGAAAAACTATCAGGAAACCTGCAGGTTATACCGCTGATGATGACAGTGGGTTGATTGCATATCCTCTAGCCATTACGCAGGAGATACATAAAGGTGTTGACCCTTCTACTTATTCTGAAGCCATCTCTTGTCCTAACTCCTCAAACTGGCTGGTAGTAAGGCAAGAAGAGATGGAGAGTTTGTACAAAAATAAGACTTGGGAGTTATGCAAATTGCCAAAGGTCGTCATGCCTTAATGACCAATGGATCTACACAAGAAAGGAGGGCATTCCTGGGGGTTGAGAATGAAAGATGAAAAGCCTAGATGGTTATTCAAGACTACAACCAGAAGGAAGGTATTTACTTTAATGAAGTTTATTATCCTGCAGTACGTCGTGCCTCTATTAGAGTGTTACTTGCTTTTGTTGCTTTTTTTTTTTTGATTTGGAGTTGGAGCAACTAGATGTGAAAATAATAATCCTTCATGAGGAGTTGGAGGAAGAAATATACAAGAATTAACCTAAGAGTCTTATAGTTCTTGGGAAGGAAAAGCATGTTTGTCGCTTAGGGAAGTCCTTATATGGCCTGAAACAAGCATCGCAACCATGGTACAAAAGGTTTGATGCCTCCATGATAGGACAAGGCTATACACATTGTAATTACAACAATTGTGTCTATTTTCAACACTTTGGTGGTTCCTTTGTTTATTTGTTGCTGTATATTGATGACATGCTCCTTGCTTCCAAGGACAAGCCCTTGGTCAACAAGTTGAAATCACAACTTACTAATGAGTTTGAAATGAAGGACCTAGGTGCAACTAAGAAGATACTTGGCATGGAGATTCATAGGGTCGTAAGATGGGTAAGCTCTACCGATCTCAGAGGAAGTATCCTGAAAAAGTCCTTGAGAGGTTCAATATGAATAACTGTAAATCAGTGTTCACTCCTCTAGCTGTACACTTCAAACTATTAGCCGAGTCTTGTCTAACATCTAAGAAAGAAATAAAGAAAATGTCTTAAGTTCCCTATTCTAGTGCAGTTGGCACCCTCATTTATGCTATGCTTTGCACTAGATCTAACTTATCCTATGCGCTTAGTGTGGTGAGCCGCTATATACAGAATCCTAGTAATGATCATGGGAAGACTCCAAAATGAATCCTTTGCTATGTGAAAGATTCTCATGATAGATGTCTGGTATTTGATAAGTCCAAGGCTGCAACTTATGATGTTACAGGATTCATCGACTCTGATTACGATGGAGATCTTGATCATAGACGCTCCAATTCTGACTATATTTTCACTATATGTGCTGGTGCTATCGCTTATAAAACATTCCTAAAGTATATTGCAACTCTATCCACTACGGAGGCTAAATACATTGCTACAACTGAGGGGTTTTAAAGAAGCTATATGGTTGAGAGGCCTTATAACTGAGCTTGGTATTTCACAAGGTGTCACTGTAGTTTTTTAAATAATCAGAGTGCTATTCATCTCACCAAGGACGATGCCTACCACTCCAAGATGAATCTTATCAGTATCAAGTACCATTACACCAGAGATGCTATTGCTGTAGAAGAAATCTCTGTGAAGAAAGTCCATGCCTTGTAGAATACTACAGATATGCTCATCATGCCTTTCCCTATTATTAAGTTCTGGCATTGCTTAGACTTAGTCAGCATTCAGTGTAATGGAATACCCTTCGGAGTCCGCCCTATGGGGCATTACTCTTTGGGTCTTTTAGCAGTGTTCTTCATAAGTATTGGTGAATTTGGTCTAAGGTTGAGATTATTGAGTTTAGTATGGCCCAAATTCTACTCCTAGTCCACTACAGAGCACTAGAAGTCTTGACCACATTCCGTTGTTAAATGCACTTCAGTAGCGACCTTCTAATGGCCTCTACGGACGGTTCATGGGCCAGACCATGGTCTATGGTGAGCAAAGTGATTGTTTCTGCAAAGTTTCCTCGATCTCGACCCTTTGATTTCTTTCTAAGGGGACTAGCCTTAGGCATCAAGAGAAATCAAACACATCAATAACATAAAAGCATCATTCAAGTATCAAGAAGGTTATTCTTTTGTTTGATCAGTCAATAGTTCTACTATTCTTGTTTTGAGAGAGAGCATTCTGAGTGAATTTGTAATCACTAGTTGATCTCTTCTTAGGGCACATCGCTCTGAGATCAATTCTGTAGTCTCTCATCACCATAGTGGATTTTTCATTAATCGCTGCCCATGGTTGTTCCCGTTTAGGTTTTCTAAGTGAATTTTGGTGTTTGTTCTGTTATCTTGTTATTATCGTATGTTGTGATTTCTTATTATTTTCGCTCAAATCCTAACCGATCCTAACATAGACACTATATTGCTTAATTTTTGTAATTGGTATACCAAGTCAAATGATAAAATCATTTTCTATTCTTTTTCCTGATAAATTTAAGGTTTCTATTGGTTACTTGGCCTAATATTTTGCCATTCTCTACCTAATAATATAATACTTAATGATTCAAAGTTCTAACGAGATTGTCGTGGGAATTGATTAAAATAGGCATTGGATTGATTTTAATTATTCTCTTTGGCTGGCTAAAAACTCTCATCGCCTCCTCTCTCAAAGACTGTAGCTTCTCCAGGAAAAACCTTAACCTTCATCTACTTCAATAAAAGGGCTGCCATCAATCATAATTATTGGTGATAAACCCAATTTTCATGCTTCCTAAAGTTTTATTCAATTGTAAAGTATTTATTAATATTTTTATCTCTTTCTATTAAAATTTCTCTATGGTTTGTGAGAGTTGGATTGTTTATTTCTCTCACCATTAGTGTGAGTTAGATTGTTCTCACCGTCAATCTGAGTTTGCATCATCACACTCGTGTGATCTGCTGTAGATTTGGAAATTTAGAATATGAGTTTCTTGTGGAGTAGATTTAACATATTATTGTATTAAATCTACTTTTTTTTATTAAGAAATGAAACAACAATGGAATTTCATGTGATTTTACTGTGAAGATCTTCCTTTCAGATGCAATCTACCACATCAATTAAACATTTCCTGTATAAATTTGTACTATAACTCGCCGACATTTGGGAAAGACGCATTGACGTTAACGAATGTATTGGTGGCAAGAATATTGCTACAAGTTCAGAGCCGGTCGACAATATATCTACTACTAGCTTTCTAGCAAGAATGATTCATTTTGATATTTTAGATTTACCTTTGTTAGGGACATTCATGTATATGCATATATTTTTCATTAATGAATTATTCCTTTTTCTTATGAAAAAAATTATTCTCTTTGGTTTGCTAGGAGCAAAATCCAAACAGTAGGAAAAATGTTAAGTCGTCCTTGATTGCTTCAATCTCAAATCGATGGTGTTCTATTTCTATTATAAAAGTTATATAATGCCTTGTTCATACTTTAGAAAATAATCTTCGTTTTACTGTTGGAAAACCTAACCCGACACTTAAAACGTAAATTGAATAGCCTAAATTTATATATGACTCGAGATATGAAATAAGATAATCTAATTCAAACATAAACCTAAGTTGACATACTCAAATCGAACTCTACATGAGTTTTTCTGTTAGAGTTTATTTACTAGAGTAGAAAACAATATATTAGTTGATTTGAACTCAAACTACATCAAAATCTCATTAACCCGAACATAAGCCAACTTGATCCTAAACCAAACAACCTGTGTGCTATGCCTACTTCTTTGTCTTCACAATTAGCAGATTCATGCAATTGTTTTTTGGGTTTTCTTCAGTCATATTATCTAGTGAAATAAATGGTTGGCTGTTAGTTCAAGTGATAATTTACATCAATTATACCGGCCTCCAGAACCTTTTACGTACAACTTCTTTTACACCGCCAAAAAAAACCAACAAAATTAGAGATATTGTATTGGTTTTTAAAAGTTACATAAAACTATGAGTGTCCCTACACTTCAAAGCTTTTATGTATCCTAAGAAGGCTCAACAACAGCAGCACTAACAGTGGCAAAAGCTACTTAGTATTTCTTTTGTGCTTCAAACTATGAATAGGTAAAGCATCACCTGTTCATCTATTATCGTCTAGGCAAAATCAAGGGTATTTCATAGCGGCTCTAGTTTACACTACTTTGTTCAACCATGTAATAAGGTATGATGTGATAGCTAAACTCTTTCAGTTTTATAGCTTGCATAAAGAGTACGTATTAGTAATTATTTATATAAGCTTAATATGTACCTTAATTCTACCGAATTATAGTTTTGTTGTGATTTCCAAAAGTATTTATGTGATGAAAATGACAAAATATCCTCGTAATTTTACAAAAAATCATTCTTTTAAGAACAAGAAGAAGAAACCCTTTCCCCCTCCTTTCCTACAACATTTATCCAATGCAGCTCTACCTTCATCTTTTAGTGAATTAGTGCATTAGTTAGTAGATTAATGTGAAACATTCGTATAGGTGAATACCCCCCCCCAAACTGTGCTTAAATGGCTGTAAAATCATTTGATATAGAATCACTTGTAATAAAAACCCAACTTTATTATGGTAAAAGCCAGTGATCGTAAGGTTTAAAGGGTAACAACAAAGTACAATTGTGATCAAAAGGACAATATGGGGCAAGATATAGGACACTTATTATTTAGAAGGATGAGTTAAGCTCTTAGAAAAGCATTAAAATAGTAGGGGAGTTCAGACGGGATTTATTCCACCTACATGAGCAGTGGAGTGGCTGCTGCTCAAGAATTGTATAGGATTTTGATACTTTTACAAGATTTTTTGCACAAAGATCCCCTGTGGCAGTTAATTTTGTTGCTCTCCCGGAGTTGAAGTTTAATTTGGACCACCTTTAACTTTGCTGACACATTTGTAGTTGGTCCTAATCTGTTGAAGTGAAGGTAAGTCAGTCAAAAGGGACATAGATTATCAAAATTACCCTTTCTATTGAGGTTAAAAAGGGTTATTTTGTGAAATGGAAAGGAAGAGGAAGTTGCAGCAGAAGAGAGAAAGGGTTGGTGTTCTTCGATTCTCGCCGTGATTTGCATATGAAATTAGCTACTTGAAGGTATGGTTTAGTTTATTTTTTGTTTTCGATTTTAGGAAGGCAGCCATGGAAGGTCATGGAAGCTAAGTCAATCCTCTTTAATTGTGATTGTTCTTCAACCTTTAACTATGCAAGTTTAAATTTTTTTTTTTTTTTTGGTTGGAGAAGGCAGCCATGGAAGGTCCAAGCCGAAGCTTTGGTTCCCCAGTATCAAATTCAAGAATTTGTTGTCCACAATGCAAAGTTGCAACTAAGTTAGAGTATAGCGTCTCTAGAACGCAGAAGAATTTCTTGAGGCCTTACTATGCATTTTTGAAATATGGGGAGTTTGTTTGCTGGGCAGAGCAAGATGGCAGAGGAGATAGCATGGGAAACCATAAATGTGGAAGCATGAATAGAGGAAGGCAAAGGGTAGTGGGAGGACTCCAAGACTCAGTTACCATTGATTTGAATGATATAATTCAGTTGAAGGAAGAAGTTTCATATGTAAAGAGGGAAATAGTTGAAATGAGAAGAGGAATAAGAAGTCTACTAGGCAAGATATATGAGGCAATTAAGATGTTGGCTTTATTGTGTGCTGTACTTTTTGTTGTTTGTGTTGTAATGTTAGACGTTTTGAGATGAAGTAGTATTTGTTGGCTTGTACTTGTGTTTTGCTGAACTGTGTTGTAATTTCATTGAATCAATGCTATATAATGAAGTTAAGTTAGCATAATGACAATGTCATTTGAACTTATGTTTGCAAAAATCAGAATGCTTTTGGATATGAGAATACTTTATTACAGCAGTTGCCTTTGCATAGTCATGTACAAAGGCCAAAACAATACTGGGAGTGTTCACAACTACAGCTACAAGCTGTGCAAAAACTGACTTTGACCTACATCCTTTAACTGTGCAAAAAGTGGGTATAAATGACATTGACATGTTGTGCAAAAAAATGACTGTCACCTACAGTCAAATGAAGTGCATAGTCTTACACCTTCAAGCTATCCCCCCCCCAAAAAAAAAAACAAAGTAGGGTAGGGGCAAAGTATTAAGCCCTCATCTTCTTCATCTTCTTTTTAATTTCACCAATGGCAACCTTGGGCTCATCAAGGGTCATGACAGACACCTCTTTTTCCTTCCTTTTTTTCATGCTATGAGGGTTGACTGACTTCTTCTACTTGCCTACAGCTGGCCTCAAAATAGGTTGACTAGAACTAGGTGGCTTTAGTGATTTCTCTTTGCTTGTGGTTGATCTTAGAACTGGCTGACTTGAATAGGTAGGCTTCTTACTTTACTCCTTGGGCTTCTTCTTAGCATTATAGTTGGAGATAGGGTTGGTTGGAGAAGTAGCTGACTTAGAGGAACCTTGATGATGGTATGAAGAGAAATAAGTCAGCAGGCAGAGGAGGAAGCTTGAAGTGCAATTAATTAAATATTCATATGTACCTCATTTGAAGTGCTTAAAATGTGTAGGTTGGTAGAAGAGGATGTAGGCTAACTTGGAACATCCTACAAGGCATATTGTTATCATCAGTACATAAGTATTAAATATACTTCTTTCAAGGAAAAAAGGGGTTCATTGCTTATAGTAGTTGAGCTATGGGCCACAATTTTTTTGGGCCTTCGAAATGGATTCCTGTTGGTGGCTTCCTTTTCTTCTGATACGGTTGCTTCCCAAGTTGAGGACAACCACTCATATGGTGTCCAATGGCCTTCCAATGTGAACAACTCACTATGGTATTTCTTCCTCTGACCCTCTTCTTTCTGCCCTCATCATTGTCTCTTTTCCTACCTTGCTTACTTAGGCCCCTTTTCTTTTTTATTTGGGGTGGCGACAACAATGGAATATTGTCCATTTTAGGCCAGAATTTGGGGTCCCTAATTGGGTGCATGACTATATATTGCCTTGTATTTCTCAATAGAATACCACTCATCTACCCATTTCCAGGTCAGCCTTCATATATATAAGACACTTAACTACATACTTACAAGAGATTCTAGAAATTTGCCAGTAGTTACAGTCACAAGTCTTAGCATTCAAGTCAATAATAAATCTAGTTCATCCATCATGGGCCTCCCACAAATTCTGTCCACAACATCTCAACATTAAACTTCATGCCTCACTCTCAAATTTAGCTAATTTATCCTTAATAGCAGGAATAATCTTGTCTGCCCACTTACTAGGCTCAACATGCCTTTGAACAATCCATTCAGTGAACTTCTCCCTAAACTCTTCACAGACTGAGAATATGGGCTTATCTCTACATGCCTTAATGACATTGTTGAAAGACTCTACAAAATTGGTAGAGTTGTCAAGTACCTTGGTACTTGTGTCAAATTTA
This sequence comes from Carnegiea gigantea, assembly GCA_029747015.1. NCBI lineage: Eukaryota > Viridiplantae > Streptophyta > Magnoliopsida > Caryophyllales > Cactaceae > Carnegiea > Carnegiea gigantea. The sequence goes on from JAKOGI010002751.1 coordinate 75,991, forward strand.
TGTCTGCACCAATGCCCAGTAGGCTCATCCTAAAGCCATGCATATGCTGCTGGGGATTCTTTCTTCAAGGATTCCATAAATTTATGGAAGTTCACCTCACAATATGCATTGGTAGCCCTTGACAGTAGCATGTTCAATTTAGGACTTGTGTACAGCTTCTTGTAGTTCCTCTTATAATGAACCATGTAAATCCTTCTTGTTGCTGCAGGAAAAACATCCCTCAATGCTACTATTACTCCCTATAGTTAGGCAAATATAATGAGTTTAAGTAATATACAATTCACTTATTTAACAAGGGAAAAATATAATGAAGAAATTACCTTGCATCTATCAGCTATGAAGATATACTCACTTCCTGATCCATCCCCAATGATGCCTCCTAAGCATTTGAAGAAATATGACCAGTTGTCCTTTTTTTTATATCAATAATAGCATATGCGAGTGATACACAGTGGTTCCGAGCATCAATGCTTGTAGCAATTAGCAACACACCTTTGCAAACACGCTTGAGATGTGTACCGTCAACCCCAATAAACTTTCTATATCCAGCTAAGAATCCCTCCTTGCAGACCTTAAAGCAAACAAACATTCTCTGAAAAATAGGCCTCCCCTCATTTTCTGCATCTTTTTATTTTATGTAACAAATGCTTCCAGGGTTAACAACTTTAATCATTTTTGTGTACCTTGCCACCTCTTGATGTTTTCCCATTATTTCATCCACCTCTTAGCTCTCCACACTGTGGTATGAGTTTTATGCAAGTTATATTTCTTCATCAGAGCATTCCTCATTCCCTTCACACTCACATTAGGATCTGCTCTAATATTCTTAAATAGTTTGCTAGCTATCCATCTATAGGTTGCAGCTGTATTATCAAGAAGTCTCTTGTAACTATGGCTGCCTTTAATAGTCTTTACTTGGTATGTTGAACCATCATGAAGAACAGATGTATGTATCCTCCAACTGCAGTTTTTACCTTCATATTTTACAGTATATCTACAGGGCTCATTCTTTATTATCTTGAAATAGACGCCCTCTTGCACCATGTAATCCCTAATCACATCTAAGAAAGATGACTTATCTATGAACATATCCCATTGCAAGATCTTAATTGTCCCATTAGGTTCTGGTTCCCAAAACCTACCCTTATATAATTTATCAAACAAACCAGCTCATCACCTGAATCTGAGTCAAATATTTCATCCTCATCTACAACATAAGCTAAGTCACTGCTCTCTGATTCTGATTGTTCTTCATCCTCCATCTCAAACTCTTCCTCATCATCCTCGTCATAATCCCCCTCATCACAATCCCCCTCTGGTTCTATTATGACATCTATACCATGAGACCCATCTTAGCATTGGGGAGAAGTCAAGTCACAAACACTCCCAATTGGTTCAGTACATACAGGAATGTCAAGAACAACTAATAGCATAGGCTCCCTAGACTGTGAGGGTGATGGCTGATTCACTTGGTTTCCACTTGCTATGAATAAGCTCTCATCTATTGACTCTATCATGTAATCCCAAAAATCATCACCAGCTTCATGCATTACATCACCATTTGCACCTAAACCACCTCCCCCAAACTGTTCCCCTTGTCCAGTTGATATATGCACAGTATCCCTTTCTTGAATCATCTGCCCCATTTGCCCATCAAGTTGAAGAACAAGCTTATCTATCAGAGTGGAGGATTTTCTTTCCAAAATTGTGAACTCAATCCTCTTCCTACCCTTCCACATGTCAAATACCTTCAACAAGTCATCATCAGTATTAACAGGCCATTTTAGCCTAGCCTTTTGTAGAGAGTGAGATGATAACCCAAAGAACTTGAGCTTTCTATCAACAGGTGACTAACTTAGAAACTTATTAGCATCTCTAACCAAATCAATCAGTTGATTCCTATCCCTATCCCTTTCAAATGAGATTGACCAACCCCTGTCTTAACACAACAGCATAATATATATCTCCCATATCTACAAATCAATCAATTTTAAACATCTCATTAACACCACACAGTTTCAACACAAACAATAATTTTTCCCATGCAAGAATAGAAGATACTTCAACATGCACGAACATGCCCTTTTCCTCTGTTTTCAACCAACCCTTACAACTTAACCAATCCACACTTCATCTACATCTGCGAGCACTATCCAACTTCTCAAGCAACACTTTTCCCCAACCCATCACTATTTTAAGCCCATTTGCCATACCAAACCATTATATTTTTATATTTTTTCTGGATAACTAAACCCTAAAATTCAAATGATATCAAAACCACCACAAAAATTCCTCACATTCTCCACTAAATACATGATCATATAGCAATGTCAACTTAAAAAAAGTAACAATGCCAACTTCAAAAAGTAGAAGCAATAGAAGATAGCGATATTTACCTGTTAGATCGTATACTCCACACTCGTTTCACTCCAGCTTGTTCGATTCTCCCAAAATCAGGGTATCTTCCTCCCTCAAGCTCAAATCAACAATAATTACCGACAAATATTATGAATTTCTCACCCACACTTCAAACCCCCCCCCCAACTTCTTCAGCTAGGTTTTTTCAAACAAGAGAGATGAAGAATAGAGAGAAAGAGCTAGCTGCTTTTATGAGAGAGAAGAGAGTGAGAGCCCCAATTGATTGACGTGTCCAACAGGCATTAAGCCGCCAAAAATACTCAGCATGCACAGGATTAAATTGAGAGTATTTCAGTCACTTAGTTCAATTTTTCAAATTTGCATCGGAATTTTAAGTCAACAAATGTGTTAGCAAAGTTGAAGGTGGTCTAAATTAAACTTCAACTCCGGAAGGGCAACTAAATTAACTATCAAAACCTTAGGGGACCTCTGTGCAAAAAATCCTACTTTTACATATACAAGAAACCAAAATGAGTACCTGACTATAGTAGTGCTACAGTGATGTCTCTCTATATGGGATTTCGTGTGATATATGTGTGGTATTTTCAATTTTAATGTAAGGCAATCTGGTTCAAGCTTATCTAACCATCGAATACTTCATTAAGGCTTTGAGATACTTACACTAACGAGTGGTTTAAATTGAATGAACCAATCAGATATGCAACATCACAATGATTGAATGTCAAAATTCATAATATCACTAATCTGTAGGGGATGGAAGTTAATTAGTGAATTATTTAGTGAATTGTGAAATATCTTTCCAAGTCTAGCTGTTCGAAAATTGCGAAATATTTTCACAGTTAGTTAGTTATTAATTTTCTTTTCTTTTTGATTCTAAACTTGAGCCTTGCAGCATTTAAAAATATCAAAGACTCACATATATCAGAATGTACTCAGTCTAATATTTAAGTATTTCTTTCAACTTTAGGAAAAAGGTTTATTAGTAATTTTAACCTGAATGTATATATACTTCAAAGGTACATTAGTAAATTTAACGGAGACAACAACAAAAGAGCATTTACGAAAATAAATTTATCAAATTAGATATGTACAAACAAAATCAACAAATTGCAAGGGTGAGACAATGAAAGGAATTTCCTTAAAAAAACAAAGGGATTAAGGGGTGTTGGTAGTAATAGTTGTTTGGACAAAAAGAGCGGTTTGGGAGGATTTTACCTATTACGATCGAGTCAAACGATTAAAGGGTGTTCGATAAATAGCTTTTGGAAGAATTTTTTAGCCTTAAAAAGCTTGTTTTCAAAAAGTTATTCACATTTGCCTTTTGGGAAGAGCTTTTTGTAAAAATAACATATTTGCCCCAAAATTTGGAGAAATTATACCACATGTCAATAAAAAGTAATTTATAGGTAAGAGCATATATGAAATTTTATCAACATATTTCAGAAAAACAACTGGTTTTGCTAAATACTTTTTCTAGAAATAGCTAATTCAAACTGGTATCAACTAATGTAAAAGGCTAATTTAAATAGCTAACAACTAACAGGTAATAAAAACAACCGAAAGTTAATAGTTAATAGTTGATTGCCGAACATGGCCTAGGAATTTGGTATAGAACTTGAGCAACAGGTTCAAGCAAAATATCCTGCAGATGAACGTTTGCTTCTTCTTTACTTGAAATAACAAACATCTAAGAATCTTAGATTTCTAGGATGAATCTTGTGCTTCGCACGGATTTTTATTAATGAATATTTAATAACAATTAAATAAAAACAATTTATTATTACTAATATCTAAAATATAGTATAATACACAATAATTATAGAAACAAATGAAAATTTAAAATAAATATAAATAAAATTATAATAATTCATGAATTTTAAATCTTAACTTTTAACAGCATATTTTTAATATTCCTGGTTCATGATTTCAGTATTATATTTTGCATAAATTATAAGAAAAATACTAAAATAATGAACGTATAATCTATATGCAGTTGTTTTAAAGAGAAAATGAATTCATGACTTTCATTTTGATGACACAACTCATGTATGTGTACTACCTAAAAACTATGCATAAATAATTTATGAGATTATAATGTATAGAAAAAAAGCTCACTCATGGAATTATTGAACTGTCATTACACTCACTTTTATTTTTTTAATGAATATCTTTTTTTCACTATCTTAATTTACTCTTTATTAGGACAATTATAAAATAATTAAGCATAACCATTTTATTCTCAAGAGTTATTTGAATTTCTTAGTTATCAAGAGTCAATGATATTTTTAAATAGTAATCGTATTGTCTTACAATACATATTTGCATAGTCAAATTGAGTTAATTAACGTCGAAGACAGTGCAAAAGTTTGTAGACAATTTTTAAAGATTATATTAAATCATTATTAACTATTTTTTATATTTGTCTACACTCTTTGATTTAAAATCAAACGATTAAGAAAACTAAATGGTTTAAATTAATTCATATCAAATTTGTTAATCTAGTTCTCTAACATGAGATGTATAGATTGCAAAGAAATCTTATATAAAGTACATAAAAATTCAGAAAAGTACAACAAGTAACCTTTTATTTTCAAGGAAAACAATTTAGGAAAATATGGCAGATAAAAGTACATAAGAACTTAGTTCCAATAGTTTCTGGACAAGAAAGATCGAAGAATACTAGTTAAGTAGACTATACAGATTAGTCAAATCAAATTACAGGTGCATGCATTTTGTTTCTTTTTCCTTTTCTGATCCAACAAGTACATAACTTAATGTTTGAAATAGTCATACAAATCTAAGTATTGGAAACATTCATACTACTTTGTAAGACATTCTCTCTCTCTCTCTTTTTTTTGCCCCCCATTTGGTAAATGGGGTTCTCTATCTCGGCTTAATGCTACACTTTAACATGGTGTGGATGGTTTTTCTTCTTTGGGGGGGGGGGGGGGGGTGGGGGGGATGAAGACTAGATTTTATTCGAGCTTGGAATTTCCTTTTGAGGAGAATTGTTACTGTCCAGAGTTAGAGCCAAGGTGACAGTAGCAGCATACCGATGGGGCCAAATTGTCACAATGTTGTACGTTGCAATTATCTTTCATTGCTTAAATTTTTTTAAATTGTGTGCTGATATGGCAGAGAAAAAGTGGACAGTTAAGAAAACATCGTGTAAGATTTTGCAGAAACAATGATCTGTCGTATTCCTCCAATTGGTGCAAGAATTGTTATCAATACACCAACCATGATGCACACCTAGGGCCACGTCAACAATAAGAGTACAAATTATATGTTAGGTCTAGCATAGATTGGTATATATTTGATTGAAAAATAACTTTCACATAAATACATTCTTGTAAAATTATAATTACAATAGTTGGTAACAAGATTCAAAATTATGTCACAAATTTGATCACTTGTCAATATTGTAGCTAACTTTTGTTTAAGAATTTCATGGTCGAATGTAAGCAATCTAGATGTTTCTACTTCTTTAAATTAAAATGTATGAATTTGGCATGCACTTAGTTTACTACCCCCTACCTATTATAATTAGGATAGGACCCATTAAGAAACGCATTTCATACTATATTCACAAATTTGTCAACTACATGGTATGCTTCAAATTCGAGCTATAAGCATTGGTCAATATAATAAGACAGTTTACTCATGAAGTAGATCAAGAGGCAAAAGGAGGAAATGAACTAAGCCATGTCATGTACGTACCCAACTTGCAGTCCAATGGAAGCTCCACCGCTTGGGTTGTTGTAAAATAAGCCACATTATACAAGGAAGCTACAATTGCAATCATTGTAAATTTTTTGTAAGGAAGAGTTATCCTATAAGAAAATAATTCTTCATATAGTTCAACTTCCCCTGTAAACAAAACTGGCACTTACAAAGTATGATGTAGAAGCAAATGCAAGTCCTCCGCAGAAGCCAAGTAATCCTCCAAAAAAGGGCAGACATATCCCAATCAAAGCTGTGATAGCTGGATTGACCATATAATGAAAGACAAGTGTTAATCAAATAAGCGGACTTTATTACATTTTTATACTAGAATACATAAATGCTAATGAGGTTTTAGCCTGACAATTAAAAATGTGGCCCTAAATATACTAGGTTTTAGATTCAATTTCTCCTACCCATTGCATTATAATTGTATTGTATTTGCATTGGGACTTCTTGAAACCAAAAAAGAAATAGACAAATCAGGACTTTACTAGAATAATATTATTTTTCTTGTACTCTAAATATGTATTCAACATTTCCTTAATGATCACTAAAATGATTAGGTTAACTAATGATGTGGTTATACTTATTAGCGATCTATGAAAAAGGGCTTTGAAGCCGTCATCAGAGTGCCTTCGTAAGAGTTCATCCTTGTTCGATCAATTATTGTTTACGATTTCATCCAAAAAAAGTTATTAGAATCGGATTGTGTACCATAGTATTGGATTTACACTTGAATTTTGTAAAATGATATACACAAATACAAAGTTGTAAATTAATTATCCTTTTCCTCTGCAGCTGATGTGTAGCAGTAGCAGCTGACACAACACTAGTGTTGTAACTGTCAGATAATTGGACATACTAGCATAGACCCACCAATATGAAAAACTTGGGGTTAACCTTTCTTATTTGTGTGAGTCTTTGCTGCTTAGTTGAATTTAACTGCATTGATTAATTTAATCTTGCTTTTCTCTTGCAATAAACAAATATAATACGTAGATTTCTCTCTTCTTTTTTAATGAAAAGAAGGATATCAACATCCATGCATACCAACGTAAATACTTCTCCCAATTAGACGAAGCGGACGGCCAGGATTGAATCCACGGTTCACTACCAAGTGTTCTTCGATCATATCATACATCGGCATTGCAAATACCTAAAAATAAATAAATTAATAAAATTGCCATTGTTAGCAATTTACACTTAAAACAATCTTCTTCTTTTTTTCTTTTTGCTCCCCCTGTAGTTGTTCGCAAACTAAAGCGCATATATATATGATGGAGTAGCAATATATGCAAAAAAGTTTAAATTTCAGAACCATTGAAATTGGAATGCTGTTAACCTCAAATTTATACCCAAACTAAGAAGACTTAAGAGCTTTAATGTGCGACTTCATAAAGTTCTTAATAAAGATTTTCTATGTGGAGCTGCGCGAAAATCCAAAAGAAACAACACTAAAGTGAATCAGATCTCTGATTTAAGAAGAGAGAAACTAGGAAAGAGTAAGGTACGTACCTGGTAACCGCCAATGACATGCAAAAACACCATGAAATTAGCGAAAGAGATGATCCAAGCAGGCTTGCGGAGAGAGACAAGAACATCATCCTGAACTTGGCTTCCAAAGGCCCAGTAGCCAGCAAATGCCACAGAGAAATAGCAGATTGCAACAATGATATAAGCAACCACAGCACCTTTCCACATGGGCTTCTTTGAGGGCTTCTCTGGAGAAGAAGGTATGGTGGCCTGGATCTCCAACACGACACTGTGACCAGCGAATGCAAATGCCACTGTCCCTAACCCATTGAAAAAGTCGAATACCACTCCTGCTGTTGTGTGAGATCGAAGACCATAGTCTAGGTGCTCGTGATGATGGTCTTCAACTCCTTTTACTAGTGAGCCGACACAAGCCACCATTGAATATCTGCTCACCAAATTGTACTATTATTAGTTATGGATTGTATCTCTGTATAATTTTTTGTTCTCTTCTTCAGTAATATTTGATTTTTTGATTAGAAAAAGTTGATCTGTATATTAAATGATTTCACTCATCTGCATTATTATTCAATTTAAGATGTATATCTTATTAAAAAAGAATTTCCTGAATAATGGCCAGTCAGAATTTTCTAAAATGTTTTCTCAAATCTTTCGTGAGTCTATTGGAACCGGCCTCTCTATAGATAGTGATACCTGCAAAGATAAGACTGTTTGTATCTAGATCTTTCTAAACTTTATATAAATAAGACCTACACTGAAAGTTGTTCTTGTTATTGTTGTGGACTGTTTAATATCTAGGACCAGGTTTATACTTTAACACCCTGTAGCCACATGGCCCACTATATATTGGAGGCCACAGACCTGGTGCTACATTAAGAAGATAACACTTGACTACTGGAAGAAAATGTGGCAGCAATTCCTTATGATCATGCATAAGCTCGTATACTGCGGGCAGTTAGCACTAGAGTTGGGAAAGACTGGCCAACACGATAACTCGATCCGAACCCGACTTGAAGTTAGTGAGTGAAACACGAACCCGACACGAACAGAACCGATTTCGACCCCAAGTCAATCTGATTTGACCATTTAGTTTGTAAATATGTTATTTTTCAATTTTGAACAAATCTAAACTATTTTCAAAGTTGACATGAAATTGACATGGGTCGATCCGAACCGCATCGTTATCAAAGTCTAGTTAGCACTACGCATCTTAGAGATTTATGTCACATTCACTATCTGCAGTCGGCGATAGCTAACATGATCTGTGTTCCTCCACTGAGGGGAGCTGACCACACTGTCAATAGTACCCAAATTCTTACCATCTCGATTAAACCAGAAGGCCCCAAATGGCTCCTACTTCAAATGACCAGTCCATTGGTCCACCCCATGCATGGATGTCATTGCTACCAATTTTTTATGCTAGTAAATCATAGGTGTATCGGTACTTTTGTGTACACCTAGTGCCCATATTGCAATCAAAAACACGAGCTACGTACATTAAACGGACTTTCTTACTTTCCACCAATCAGCTGCTCTTGATGTTCATTAAACTACATATATTCACTAACATATATGCTAATATCCACTTACAACACACCAATGCATACCAAAATACGTTATTTGGATGTACATAAACATGATGCACCTGAGAGGAAACTACATGTTGCATAGAATATCATAGAAACCAAATATGTATAGTAAAATTAGTATAAGTATCCTTCTACATGAAAGATACGGGATAGATCGAATTATATCGCCCATATTTTTCCTAATTGTGGGAGATTTGCTAGGATACAATCAAACCTAGGTACCACAGCAATGGCGTACCTCTCCGCCTCCCTCACCTACCTGTATCTGGGTTAGGCATATTAAATTGTCCTATGTAAGAACCCAATGGATAAGATAACTTACTCTTTATTATAAAAAACTAAAGAACCCATAAAAATATAATAGATTGTGCAATAGTCTTATCACCCATGAGACCAAGTGCAACTTGTATGGGATAATTGAGTGCCACAATGCCCATTGCTAGCTCGCAATCGGTAATCACTAATACACAAATCGTCATTGTTGCAGCGACACGCTTAGTCCTGTGATTATTATCTGACGGTCTGCTCTGTTTTGTCAAGTATTACTATAATGAACTTGATGCGAAACATATGTTTTCGCCTGGTTGCGTAAATTATAAATAGGTGCATCTGAATCACCTTTCAGGATTCTGACATCTGAAATTTCAGCACCACTTTAAAAAGTCCCCTTAGTGATCTTACGCATACACTCCCTTGTTATTCCGTGCCTTAATTCTTGCATACCCCACTTTGCCATATTATGACTATCATATATATATTAATGTTAAAAGTTGGATTGAACTTATGTATGAGTAACACGTAAACTTATTATGTAAGATGCTATATATATTGGGGAGAATAATTATGTGACATATTTTAATGCAACACATGATGCTACTTGAGATTTAAAATAAAAAGAAAAGATTGAGCGGAATAGATGTAAATTTAATATAATATTAATTCTATTTAATATGGCAAATTTTTACATACTTTTCTATTATTTTATAATAAAATTTAATCACTATATATATATATATATATGATTTAATAATACAAATACAACAAAAATGTGAGTTGGATATTAATCAAAAATAAAAAAAGTATGTTATTAATAAGGAAAAAAAATAAAAAGACTCGCTTTACTTCTGAATTAACAAGATAATACAATACATCAATTTATTGCCCGCTTCTTATTAAAAAAATATATTCTCTTAATACTATATTAAAAAATAATTTAAATCACACCCTTACATCGTAAGGATATAATCCTAGTTATATAATATGATTCACATGGATAATCCTACATGCAGACCTATTAATCTAGTTATAAAAGGTCATTGGCCTAAAAAATATGATCTTTGGGGATATTAGATGTGAATAATTCAAACTTTAAAAATAACTCTCAACACTCTGAATTTTGAGGATATTTATTTTTAATAGTACAAAGATCATTTTATTTATTATATTTTTCAGGTAATTTCAAATGTTGTTATCCCTAAAATAGTACAAACATTTGAAATTTAAATTGTCTACATTCATTTGGTAGTTCAAATTGCCTGAAAATAAAATTTAAAATGACTTCTATTACTACATACTAAAAGTAATTACCCTCAAAGTTGGAAACATTTTGAGCTATTTTGAATTATGATTATTTCCACTGGATAGTTGATACCCTCAAAGTTCAAACTATTTTCATCCATTTCTAGGAATCACATTGTTAATAAGTATAGTTTGAGCCTAACTCGTTAATAGCATCTTCAAAGATATCACTAACTAAGTCAAAATACATCTAAAGATTACTAATCTTATATGAAATATACTTTTGCTTTTTCATCATAAAGAGTGAGTCTACAATGTGACTTGTAACACACATGAATAGATTAAGTAATGCTATGCTTAGCAGAATATAGTGTCGTAACAAAGTCAGCAAAAGGAAATTGACCAAGTTTCTTCCCTTGATTACTTTACAGTGCATGAAATTACATCCTACAAAATGCAACACAAATAGAAAAGGAAAAAGCACTTACACAAATGACATAATTGCTGCAAGCAAGGACACTCCTTTCAATGAGTTGAAATTTGGTGATTGCGAGAGAATCAACTGTATAATTGCGAAGATGAGGATGAAGTATGTAAGCCTTACTCCTGTCAAGCTCGGAACAATAAGATCCCATGACGTTTGTAGAGACTTTCCTCCGGTGACCATGTACACTATGTTGATAGATATTTGCACCATCGCTTGTTGTGGCATAACAATCCAATACCCAAGTCTTGGGCCAAAGGCATGCATTCCTAGTTCTGGATATCGATCGAATCGCTTTCCGGGTACAACTTCATGTAGCTCCACTAGTTGCCACAGGGAATAGTATGTCACCAGCCATGATATTATCATTGATAATGTTCCAGCAACCCTGCATTTTTTTCAAGTACGCATGAAGAAGCAAGTAAGAAAAATGTCATATTTATCGTCAATTTTTGAGACTTGATTCGAGGAAGCTTTCTATTGAAAGCGTCTTCGATGTGGCCACTAGGGCAAGCCCATTGTTAATGGCATACAATCTATTGAGCATATGCAATGGTCATTTGGCATGTCCGTATAGATGAGAACAAAACATGGGCAGCTTAAATAATTTATTCAAATTACAGAATTTGAGGTGCCACACATGTTGGATTTAAAAAAATGATACAGATGTCAAAGCAAACCCAGAATTGTGTTTCAAACAATTGCAATGTCAAAGAAAAACATGAACGAAATACGAGAGATTGGAAATATTTTTATCTATGAACAACTACCTAATCTATATAAATATATTAAAATAAAATGAACACTCGTCTTCCATTGTCACATCTCACTCTTATATAATTTATTTTTTTAATTTTTTTCATCCATTATCATAAGAGTCTTGAAGTATCATTTTTAATTCTTTTTTTTTTTTTGCACTTCCCATATAATTATCTTTGCCTTTTCAAAAGAAACATACATAGCATAAAATTTTGATATCCAATATTATCAAAAATATGACAACGGTTAATAGTACCAAATTGTTAATAAAGGTTCCCATTCTCAAAATTGTATTGTGTAGAAACCTAACTCCAAGTCTATTAACATTAATATTTTCAATAATAATTATTACTATTAATAAAGAATCAACTACTATAACTATTATAAAGTATGATATTACATTGATGATGTATGCTCTATCAGATATTAACCTACTTATCACAATAAAAATGACCAAATTTCTCAAGTTAAAGAATAAAAAACACACATTTTCAAATAAAAATAGTTACATATATAATTCTCATGCATCGTATGGGTCCTTAACAAGTCATCTATTACGTTAGTCAACCATTATATGACACTTGGTATCAGTTGACCCCACATGTATCGGATTGATTTTAGTCTATTGAGTACTCAAATTTGAGCTATATGTTTATTGTAATTGCACATAATCACCTAACATATTCATGTTAAAGTACGTATAGGCTTCTATTAGTAATGTGGTTTTATCATCACCTTGCTCAGAAAAATGGTATACAAACTACTTTTTTTTGGGGGGGGGGGGGG
>JAKOGI010002752.1:0-88643 GCA_029747015.1 Carnegiea gigantea
ATTCTCTTCAGCTGGCTTGTTAGCATGAGGGCAATACACCAAGCATTTTCCTAAAAAAAACATGAAAAACATTTCAAACTATGAACCGAAGCTCAGTACATGCATTCCTGTATTGTTAAAAGATCTTTGCATAAATTGGTTGGGTGCCCACTTTGCAATTCATTTTAAGTTAAAACAGTAAATGAGATGAATATAAACTGCAATTGCTAGTTATTATCTAATACTGAACCCCTTGACACTGTTAATCTATGGATAAGTGTACACTTGCTAAGCCGGTCAGGGGACCTGGCATGAAGTCGCACGGGTAACTGAAGGGCAATGTCCTGTAACTGGTAACTAATAGGGTGACTAATTATGTGACAAATCACTAATTAAGCTGATTCATTGATGTACTTACCAGGATGTTATAATTTTGACAAATAGATTATGATTTCTAAGGATACCGGCAATGAAAGTATGTGAAGTCTTTAAAATACAATCTCACTTGATAATACTTAGGCATAATGGGAAATGATAAAATAGGCCCCATTTCTGCTTAAGAAATGTAGTTATAGGTAAATGCAATAAGTAAACAACTTTCACTCCTATAATTTGTAACTTTATGGAAATTGATTAATAAAAAGGCCATCCACAATTCGATCAATTCAATATAAGATAAGTTATACAAAAATAGTTTTGAAAAATAAATAAATTGGGGTCATTGAACTCGAAGTAAAATAAATTGGCACAAAATAGACCAAAATGAATATTAAGGCGATAATGAAAGGATTTTAATGGATATAAATGGAATATGGGTTTTTCATGTTTTTGTAATGAATAATAAAAGGTTTAATGCCAAAAGAGGTGTTGTGAGGTTTATGAAAACTCATATAACCGTAGTTTGGCCTGATAGACACCGATCTTGAGTCATTACTCTCCTCACTTCTCAAATTTCATTTTTATGCCCATTTAAGTTTGTTTTCCAACCCAGGCAAGCTTCTATATACAATCAAAGTTGTCGAACTCACAAAATTTGGTAATTTCTTTGCAATATTCATAATTACTTAGAAACTCCTTATAATATCTCAAAATCTCATGATTTCTTTCCTCCCTCATATTACCGTTTAAATGTCTACTTTAGAAAACCCATATATTTCACCCCTAACCTCCAATTGAGCTATAAAACCATATTTTGAAAGCTTAAGAAGCCCACAATACTTCAATTCATAGTGCAAAACATAATTCCCACAATAGGATTCCTAAAATTGGGCTAGAACACACCTATGCACAGCTTCAATGTATCCTGCACAGTCTTAGCAAAACGGCCAGAAATTTTTTCACACAACTTAGAATAAAGTGATTCAAAAGGCATTTGAAAGATAACTCATGGATCTATGTACCCATCAAAAATTACAATTTTTGGATGGTCTAAACAGTACTAGTTTAATCACAAAGAGACCCTTATGTCTGGTCTATTCATAGCCCTACTGTTCTTATTTTCCCCCATTTCTTCACATAATTCCCCTTTAAAATCACTCCTTAAAATCATTTAACAAAGTTGTTGTTCCTTATCATCACCTTACAAAGTCATACTACTCAAATTTACTCCATAATCATCTACATCAAAATTTCAATTCTTTTTTTCAAAATCGCTCAAAACACATCCATAAGCTTACTTATTTGCATAAATGAGTAGAATGACCTTTTATAATCAATTGGAGAAATTCCCATAATCCACCTCTTTATATAAAATCACATCAAATGATTTCCTAGGTTAAACAACACATCCAAAATTCATTTCTTCATCCAATTATACACAAATAATATACTTGAAGATAGAAATAAATCAACCCATGCTTAATCACCAAAACCCTAACTTATGACCAACTTATTCTTGCATTTAAACTCATCCAAATTCAACATAAATATCATGATATCATTACTAATGCTAAAGATCATAAAATCAAGGTACCAAAATCCAAATCCATCATTTCAAACTCAAGCTTGCATGTTCATGCATAAACTCAACCCTAGCATGCTTTTATGCATAACCAACAAAATTAAAACATCAAAATAGTTCTTAATCTTATCAAAATAACATGATCAATAATTAGAACCCACAAAAACAAGAATCAAAATCAAAATCACTAGGTGATAGAGTTACTCAATTTGAGCTTAAAAAAAGGGTGGAATTGATGTTTGAAGGGTGTAGGGAGCTCGTTGGCTATTTGGGGTAGCAGCTAGTGGTCCTCTGGTGCTTATTTGGTGACGGCTGGTGGCTATTTTCATCCATGAACAGTGGTGGCAGCAGCAAGGCTCAAGCCGCCATTGGGGTGGAGCAGGAGGAGAGAGAGAAGAGGAAGAAGTAAAATGGGTTTTGACCTTTGCTTGATATTTGTTTTCTTTATCTAGTTACCTGGCTAATTTTATATGGCCATAAAGTAGCTTTTGCTAATTGAAATTTAGCACAAATGAGGGTGATTAATTAAATTCAATCACACTAGCCTTTTAGGCCTCAAATTAGGCTCAATTAAGTTGGACTTTGGGAAAAATAATGCTCCATTGCGATCAAATTTTTACGTAGCTCGGAATTAAATTTTTGTGATGTTATAAAAAATAGTCTAATCCTTTAAAACATATTCATTAGGTCGGTTATCAATTCACCCAAAATTTTATGATAATAAAACCCAAATTGCAAAGTGGAGCCCAAATGGAATTTTCCCAACTAGGATGATTAAATGCAATAATTAAATGTGAGAAAAAATAACAACATGACTTAATTAAATGAATAAACATGATATAGGATCACGCTATTGCAACTCTCCTTCTCCTGCTACCAACTCTCTTATTGCAGGTAACAATTCGTCTGAAGGAGTTTTAGGGTCTCACCCTAACGCCGTATGCCAAATTTGTTTTGCCCCTGGGCATATCGCTACAGCTTTCGCCAATCGTCATCTCTCACAACAGTCTTGTGTTCCTGTCTAGGTATTTGCTACCTTTAATGTAGTCGACGCCAATGAATCAGTCCGGTATCCTGAATCGGCTGCTGCATCTCACATGACTCCTAATGAAGGTAATTTACTCTCTAAATCTACTTAAAATGGCACTGAATGTGTCCGGGTTGGGAATGATACTTTGCTCCCTATAAAACATGTTGGTTCTGTTACGCTTCCTACCTCCACTAGGCCTCTTTTCCTGCATCGTGTCCTTCATATTCCTGATTTGAATCATAATTTAATTACTATTCGTCAGTTATGTTAGGATAACAACTGTTCTGTCTTATTTGATGAATTTTCTGTTTGTATCAAAGACAAAGCCTCGGGTAGGACTCTACTTCGTCCATCATCTAGTGGGAATGTGTACCCTGTCATTGTCTCCTCCTCTACTTCAGTTCCTGCCCTCGCTGCCTTGGTTGACCCTACTGTTACCTAGCATCGGCATCTTGGACATTGTGGAGCATGAACATTTGCTAGTCTTAGGAATTCTCATTTAATTTCTTTCCGAAATAAGTTTGAGGATAATTGTGTTTCATGTCGACTTGTGAAGTCTCATCGTTCGCCTTTCCCATTAGCTGAACATTGTTATGAAACACCTTTACATCTTATTCATTATGATTTATGGAAATCTCCTGTAATTTCTCATTCTGGTTTTCGGTATTATGTCTGTTTTGTGGATAATTATTCTAGATATACTTGGATTTATCCATTAAAACAGAAATCTGAGGCTTTCACTGCTTTCTGTAATTTTCGAAGTTTAGTTGAAAACCTCTTCAACACTAAAATTAAAATGTTCCAAAGTGATGAGGGTTGTGAATTTGATAATTCTACATTTGGGGCTCATTTTCTTAAACATGGCATCTACTTGCACAAGTCTTATCCTGATACCTATAACACCTCAAATGTAAATAAATCACTGTTTGCATTTCTTTCATTAGTTTCCCAATTAGACATGCTAATCCAAATGATCATGCATTACTGCTGTCCGGTAAGGACAAGGCTATGCTTGTAGATGATAAACTTAGCCATAATAATCAATGTTTACCATCAAAGGCATTCACACCATTATAATCCATCTGACCGTTTAGATAAATATAGAAACTGTTCTAACATTAAAATCATTCAAAACATCTCAAGGATTATACCAAAATACAGAATTTTGATAAAATATATAGTTTTCACACCAAAATATATCACAATACGGTGTTATAAACATCTCAATGATAATACACCATCATTCCATATAGACTTCCTGGCTCACTTATCATCTTCAGCCGTCCTGCCCGCCTAAGGGCGATTCACCGAACACTTTCCTAAAACAAAATATGAAAACACTTCGAGCTGTGAGTCAAAGCTCAGTACATGCATTCCCATATTGTTAAACATTCATAAAAAAACTGGTTGGACCCGTATTGCAATTCATTTTTAATTAAACATAGGGAATGAGTAAATATGAAACAACATTGTCAATTATTATCTGATGGTGAACATCTGGTAACTGTTACGATCTGAAGATAGGTGTACACCTGCCAAGCCGATTGGAACCTGACCTGAAGCCACGTGGGTAACTGAAGAGCTATGCCTTGTAACTAATAACTAATGGGGTCACTAATTATGTGATAAATCACTACTTAAATTGATTCATTGATGTACTTACCAAAATATTATAATTTTGATAAATACGTGTTGATTTATAAAGATACAGATATTAAACGTACCTTAAATTTTTAAATGTAAGCTTACTGAATAATATTATGTACAAAAGTGGAAGAAATAATAGATTAGCCCCTGATTCTGTACAAAATTATCATTGTAGGAACATACAATTAGCAAAAATATTTATTTCATAGCTAATAATTTAGTAAAAGAAAAGTAGGAGCATAACAAGGGCTTAGAAAGAATGACTCGAAACTTAGTCAGCCGACCTCTTATTGAGACTCAAAACCCTAATATAGAAAGATTAGGAAGTCCGAAAAATCTTTCATTTAGAAACCAAGCTTGATTCCCACAATAGAATTCTGAAAATGAGGTTAGAACACAAATATGTCAGTTTTGGTCCATTCTGCACAGTTTTGATAAAACGACCATAACTTTTTCCACAGACCTTGGATTAAGGCAATTCAAAAGGCATTTGAAAGCTAACACACTTAACTATCCATCCACCAAAATCATAATTTTCCAATAGGCTGATCATTAACAGTTTAATCGTGAAGTCTATCATGTTTTGTTTTTGAAATTTTCAACCCTCACTGTTTTAGCTTTTACCTCTCTTTTTGCACAAATTCTCAGCTTAAACCATTTCTTAAAAGTATGTAAACAAGCTTTGGTCCATCCCAATATCATAAAAAATCACTACACTCCAATTCACTTCATAGTCATATCCAATAAAGATAACTTTTCAATCAAATACACACATAAACCAAGTTTAAAACTAGTTTAATTCAAACCATACATTATTCGCCAAAACCCTAGTTATGGCCAACTTGGACTTACTCCAACTCATTTGAAATCACGAAAAACATCATCATAAACACCAATAGATTAGAAGATGATCAAATTAAAAATAAAACAATCAAAATCCAATACTTTAACTTCAAGCTTGCATGATTAAGGATTAACCCTAATCCTAGCATGATCCAACCTCAACTCCACCATGATCAACTCCAAAATAACTCTTATTTCTTATCAAAACAATATGATCAAAGATCACTAACTTCAAAAGAAGAATCAAAACTAAAATAAAAAGCAAAACCAATGAGATCAAGTTTCAAGATTACTCACTTTGCTTGATGATAAGTAGAGATGGAGGTGGTGTTTAGTGGTTTTAATGATAGAGGATGGTGGCCAGGGGTAGAAGGATGTTGGGGGAGAATTGGAGATCACCAGAGCTGGCTGGAAAATTGGACAAAAAATAGCCAAACATTGGGCTGTTGCTGCTGCCGTGGGGGAGAGAAAGAGGAGAGAGAAAATGGAGTTTGTGGATTGAGCTGTGATTTTTTGACTAATCCACAACTTGGCTAAGCTTTTAACTAGAAAAGTAACCTTTTTGAGCTAACCATGTTTAAGTTTAATCATGGAAATTAGTTAGATTAATAAGCAAACTTGTTGGGCTTCAAAACGGCTGAAATAAATTGGTTTCAGGAATAAAACGCTTCGTGCTGATACCGTTTTTACGAAACTTAAAATTAAATCCTCGTAATGTTACCAAAAACAAAATAAATTGCTTAGATTAAACTTGTCAGGGCCTACTATCAATTTTTTCAAAGTTTTTATCAAATAAATAAATAAATAAATAAAATCCGAATTGCCAAGTAAGGGCCCAAATAAAATTTTTCCCATCGAGCTGAATAAATGCAATAAATAAATATGAGAAAAAAATCATGAACATGAGGTAATTAAATAAATAAATATAAGTAAATAATTTAGGGTTGGGCTCTTACAGCCTTCCCCCCGTTAAAGAGTTTCGCCCTCGAAACTTATGACTTTGTCATGTAATGCAAGATTACCTCAAATAATTATAGGTATTTGACTTTCATTTTCTCTTTAGTCTCCCAAGTAGCTTCTTAGAAGGTATGATTTGACCATAGCACTTTGACTAGAGGTATCTGCTTGTTGCGCAACTGCTTAATCCTACGATCTAGTATTTGGATTGGTTGCTCTTCATATACTAAATCTGCAGTGATTTCAATAAGTTCAGATACAATGGTGTGGTTTGGATCTGGAGTATACTTTCTAAGTTGAGAGATGTGAAACACGTTATGCATGTGTTCTAATTCTACTGGTAGATCCAAATGATAAGCTGCAGGATTAAACTTTTCAATGATTTCATATGGTCCAATATATCTTGGACTCAATTTACCTCGTACCCCGGACCTCTTGATACCCTTAGTTGGCGATACCTTTAGAAAAACTTTATCGCCTAATTGAAACTCCAAAGGCCTCCTTCTCTTGTCAGCATAACTCTTGTATCAACTCTGGGTGACCTTAATAAGCTCTCAAGTCCTTCTTATTGTTTCTACGATTTCCTAGATCATTTCAGGGCCTATAATTAATGACACATCCAAGTCACTCCAGCACAGTGGGGTTTTATATTTTCTCCTACATAGAGCCTAAAACGGGGCCATTTCGATGCTGGACTGATAGCTATTGTTATAAGAAAACTCCACCAAAGGTAACTCATCTTCTCATTTCCCTTGGAACTCCAATACACAAGCTCTTAATATGTCCTCTAGAATTTGATTCACTCTTTTAGTTTGCCCATCTGTCTCAGGGCGATAATAGCTGCTAAAGTTCAATTTAATCCCAAAGGCCTTTTGAAATGCCTGCCAAAAAGGGCTCGAAATCTTTGACCCCTATTTGATACTATATCTAAGGGGATTCTGTGTAGTCGGACTATTTCTTTAACATATAACTGGGCTAGTTTTTCAACTCCCCAGGTATCTTTGATTGGCAGAAAATAGGCCGACTTGGTAAGCCGATCAGCTATAACCCAGATAGCATTCTTCTTCAAGGCGGAAAGGGGTAAACCCATAACAAAGTCCATTAAAATCGAATCTCACTTCCAAGTGGGAATTTCTAGGGGTCGCAATTCACGCACAGGGCGCTGATGCTCTGCTTTAACTTCTTGGCTGGTCAGACACTTGTCTACGTATTGTGCTACCTCCTTTTTTATGTTATTTCACTAAAAGTATTGCCTTAAATCTCTGTACATCTTGATGCCTCCTAGATGCACCGAGTAGCGAGTATTGTGAGCCTCCTCTAGGATTTATTTCCTTAATTCCTCATTTTGAGGCACACATAGGTGATTCTGGAATCGCAGGGTCCCATCCTTATGTACTACAAACCCGGGAAACTTTTCTTTCTCTAAATTTTGCTTTATTCTTTTTAGCTCAGAATCACTTTCTTCGTTCACTCAAATCTCCTCCACTATGGAAGGCTGTAAGGTAAGTGCTGATAATTAAGCATGTGCTTGCCCATAGCACACTAGTTGAATTTCCAAGTCCTCAAGTTCTTTTAAGAGACTCAACTGAGTAGTCACCACAGTATTTGAGCTATTTTGTGCTTTCCCACTCAGAGCATTTGCTACAACATTTGCTTTTCCTGGATGATATAAAATTTGTAAATCCTAATCCTTAAGTGGCTCAAGCCAACACCATTGCCTCAAGTTGAGCTCCTTCTGAGCGAAGATATACTTTAAACTTTGATGGTCAGTATAAATCTTGCATGGTACTCCATATAAGTAATGTCTCTAAATTTTCAGCACAAAGACCGCCACTACAAGAAAATTGATTTTTTGTAGCAATTTAGTTATAGCAATTCTAAATTTGCTACAATAATCTAAAAGTAGTAAAATAATTGTAGCATATCTAATATTGCCACAAAAGGTTGAGTGTATTGTGGCAATTGGGCAAAGTGGCCATAAAAGGCATCTATATTTTTTACAAAAAGAGGGTCAATTTTAGAGGGAAATTTTCATCCATTGAAAAGAATTCCCTCCTTTCTTTTTGCTATGTTTTTATTATCAAAAATATTTCCCTCCCTATCCAATAAAACCTGTTTGCAATTGGAAAAAAAAAACGGGAAACAAATTGAAGAGCAGCAGGCAAGCAAAACCGTCAGGAGCCCATCTCTGCAAAACCCAGAACTTCCTTTTTGAACGAGGGAACCGCACAAATTGAGGAAACCACACCCAGCCCAGTTGTACGAATTCAACTCGATTTAGGCAGTTGTGGAATTCATCTATATAATTCATCCATTCATCCATTCATCCATTCATCTTTCCTGAGTTGAATTTATTTTCTGGAAAATCATCTCTCAGCTGTTCGTCGTGCCTCCCTGAATTGCTAGCAAGAACTGAAGAAATTCCACGATTTGGTGCACCGGGTATGAGTAATCTCTGACCTTATTTTCCAATCCCTATCGAAATTTCCAATTACGTCAGGCTATTTCAGTAATTGGAATTGGTATTCAATTGTCTAACTAGGGCATAAGGTCTCAATAATTGGCATTAAAGTGATTGTGTTGTCATCCAGAACTGCTGTATTGAAGGTAAGAAAACCATTATTTCATTGCCTTTCTATTTCAGTGCTGAATTAGTGGTTTAAAAATCAACATAAGTTCTTCGTGATTTGGATTATTCGCACACATTGGATGATTCGCACACATAAGGTCTCAGTAATTGGTGAATTTGAGAATGTTTGATGGGATATCTTATATTTAATTCTGGGTAGTTTTAATGAAGTTGAATGGATTGAGAATTCTAGTGCAAGTTGATCCCTGTTGCTTCTCATTATGTTCTGCACTGCAATTTGTTTGGTTATGATATGAATAAGAAGGGCACGCCTCATGGCTTAACCATGATACCTGAGTCCTTGGGCATAGTTGTGGGAATTGTCTTCTTGGTCTTGGAAATCTTGTTTCAACATTTTAACTTCACTGCCGACTCCAGTTGGCTAGTTGAGTATAATGCAGCATTGGCATCCATCCATTTCATGTTATTGCTGGGATTTGTGGATGATGTTCTTGATGTCCCATGGAGAGTGAAATTGGTCTTGCCTTCATTTGCTGCTCTGCCTTTATTAATGGCTTATGCTGGTCACATAACCATTGTAATCCCTAAGCCCCTCATTAGTAAGCTTGGCAAGTTTTACATAAACAATAACAAGGGAAGTACAATGTTTGAGTAATGAGTAGTATCCTTGAGTTAACATTATGCCAAGGCATTATTTCCAGGGGAACAGAGTGACCAATACTTTTATCAAGAGTATTGTCTGAAAGAACAGCTTGGGAGGTGAACTGAGTTTTGTACCATCATATGCCGCATCCGTTACCTGATAATCTTGTGTCAGTATAATCTGTCATTAGCAAAATAATCACTAATGATGAATGAATGAATGACTGAAAGAATGAATGAAGGAATGATGAACGAAGGAATGAGTAAATTTTCTGCAAAAGGGGACTAAAAATAGATTCAAGGCATTCTAACAATAGTTAACACAAACATTTACTAGTTACGAGTAGTATAGTAGGAATCTGGGACAACTAGTTTGACCCCTTAGAAAGAAAGAATAAAAGGTTGATATTCGATCTAATTGTAGTATTGTATTATTTTATTTCATTTATCTTTTTATTGGCTTTTTCCTTCTTTTCACCCAAGATGTAATGATTATGGGCATAATGGAGATTATGTTCTAACTAAGATCATTTTTGAAAGAGGGGTTGCCTTTGGGCTTTAATTATCTCTTTTACTAAAGTACTTCTCTGCTTCATCATATCTCGGTTGTGTAGAGTACCTACCTAGTTAATTAATGTCACATGTTACCCCATTTTACAAGCAAAGTATATTTTTCTATCCAACCAGTTTTAGATTCTTGAATGTTAAAATTTACAGACAATTAATTTCATCACAGGCGACTTTGAGAAAATCATCTACTGGTCACAAAGCGGTAGCCTCTGGCATGTTCCCCTTCCTCGATATGAATTTGTTCAGTGAAATCCTTCCCCAATTCTGATGGAGGCCAAAAAAAAAAAAAAAAAAAAAACATAATTTGCTGTGGTTGTAAGTTGGTGAGCGTTTATTTGCTGATTTTTTACGTATCATCAGGTTCTTATTCCATGGTGTTTTAATTTGAATAAGCTATTTTCATAGTATTTGATTGTGCGTATCAGATGAAAGACTGCACGCCCAACTAGATACACCCGTAAGACAAGTGACGAGGACTAGATCAATCCCTACACTCCACCCAGGTATATTCTATCTATTCCTCTAATTCTATATTATTTTACCTGAAAGCCACGAAGGGAACAGAATAGGGCCTATGTTACTGGGCTATTTATCTTTTGGACTCTTAGACTTGCTATTTACCTAAGTTAACTACGACTGAATATTTAGACTCTGTTTTTCTGCTTTGTTTTTTATTTTTATTTTTGTTCTTGGTAAATTTGAGCACTGCTAACGATACTGGTTTTGCATAACTCAAAAGGGTCTCAAGCAAATCAAGGGTTTAATCAGCATTTTGATTCCTTTTTTCTGCTTTGTTTTTGATTTTTATTTTTGTTATTGGTTGGAAGGTTGGTAGAAGGATATGTGCTGCTGCAAACATTTGGGATTTGTGATTGATTCATATTTTTAATGTCTAATCAGGGTTGTGCTGATGCATAATTCTAATTCAGTTGGCATTGGTTAGATGAAGGACATGCGTGTTATTCTGCCACCTAAGTGTTATCCCATACGGGTTATTGACACTTAGGTGTGGCCTCAATTTGAAATGTCTATCATCTTCTAACTAGAATTGCTTATTTCTAGGATGTAAACCCTGGTACTCCGGATGTGTAGTCCGTTGAGTTGTACTTTTCATTTTTTTCCTATTATTGAAATTTATTGAATGGTTAACTCCGGGTGTGTGGCCCGTTGAGCTGTGGTCTCCGGCATGTAGCCGTTGAGCTTATTGGTGTCTTTTATGTTTTTGATCGATACAGGGATTTAATGTAAGGCTTTAAGTCGGAAAAATGGTCAGTTTTTAGGTGAAACTCTGCCCGTGTCGCCCCAGAATTTAAGAAAAATACTAATTGGTTGTATTAAGGGTTAATATAGTTGACACTGTCACATAATAGATTATTTTCGTATTGCTTCATTTTATCTAGGTAAAAGAGTTCAGGCTCAATTAGATGATGTCTACCGCGTTAATCAAGGAAGCACTTCATACAGTACATTAGAAGAACAAACGATAAGGACAAGATCAACTTCTGCACATGGTTGTATGATTCTTTCCAGTAGTATTATTCCCACATGGTTAGTAAATTATTGGGACAGCGACAAGTTCAGGGTAAGTTCAATATTCTTTTCTATTTTGAATATGTCCATTGATCATAATCCTGAAATGATAATAAATCCAGTTTCTAATCTTTTAAACCTCATGGTTTTTCCTGTATCTTATAGCATCGAAGTGAGACGAACACTAAAAATCAAACATATCAGAAAATGCTTGCAAAGGTCGGCACAAAATCATTTGCTAGCACCTTCTATGAGATGGTAACTTAAGCTTATATACTTGGTACTGAATTGTGGACTTGGTTATTTCTGAAACTTTTTTTAAAACCAATTTTTGACTTGCTTATTGTTGGATGTAATTGCATTTTACATAAGGTCTTTTTAAATGATTTTAGTTGCAGAAATCAATTGATGGATTGGATGACCTCTTACCTAAGGACTCTCAGCCATAAGCAGAAGAGGATGAAGAGCCGTACTGCTTGCGATTATGGAAAATTCAAAGACAAAAGAAAGACAGAACTTGGTCAGATGAGCATGCAGAGAAAGTATATGAAGACCTCTAAATAGTGCACCAAAAAGAGCTTGAGAAGTATGGGGTTGATAACCTTACACCCCAAGAGGCTTTTACTCGTATCCTCAAGCATAGGAAAGGATGACATCATCAAAGAGGCATGGGTCAAGGGGTGTTAGCTTTTACGAGTTGTCAAAACCAAGGCATCAATGAAGACGCAATTCAAGATAGGATTGATACTGAAGTTAATAGGCGGGTTTCTGAACAACTAAAAGGCATTCATGAGTCTTATGATGCTCGTCTTTGTGCTCTAGAGGAGAGACTAGGTTCTTCATCAAGTGCACAGGTTCATATAAGTTAGAGTACAATAAGTTTCATATATTTACAATAAGTATCATTTCAGAATTATGAACTAAGCATATACGGTTAACATCATATGATGATTATATATTGAATGCAATTTCATTTCAAGTACGATTGCATTTCATTTCAATTAATTTATTGTTGCATGTATGTATTTATGAGAATGTCCACAAACAATTATTATTTGCAAATGGTAAACAATATTACAATATATAATAACAAAAAAACAAATGCAACCAAAGTTTACCACTTTTTAAGATAAGTTTAGTAGCAAAAGTGAATTGCCACAAAATGTATTCAAATATCTGTCAAAATATAGTTCGTGGCAATTATATTTTGCTACAAATATCACCTTCTTGTAGCAAATATGGATTTAGTGGCAAATGGAGCTTGCTACAAATTATATGCTTTTGTAGCAAATTTCAATTTGTGGCAATTGAAAATTTGCCACTGATGCTACATAATTCGTAGCAAACCTAAATTTGCCACAAATGCCTTTTGTAACGGACTATCTGTGGAAACTTTGTAGCAATTTTCTAAGTTGCCACAAAAGACTTTTTGTAGCAAAATATCAACATATTGTGGCAAATCTTGTTGCCACGAAAACCAAATTTTCTTATAGTGCGCGGCTGCTAACTCCAAGTCATAGGTAGGATAGTTTTTCTCATAGGGCTTGAGCTGTCAAGAGGCATAAGCTACTACCTTATCTTCCTGCATCAAAACACACCTCAATCCATTCTTTGAAGTATCACTATAAATGGTATACTCCTTACCTTCCATTGATAGCATTAAGATTGATGTTGTAGTTAGTCACTGCCTTAGCTCTTGAAAAGCTTTCTCACATTTTTTGGTCCACTCAAACTTGTTCGCTTTCCACAGTAGATTGGTCAGGGGTGAAGCTATTTTTGAAAAGTGCTTGACGAACCTTCAATAATAACCTGCTAAACCCAGAAAGCTTCTAATCTCAGTGATGTTAGTAGGCCTTGACCATTCCGTGATTGCCTTTACCTTCTAGAGGTCAACTTTGATTCCTTCTTTTATAACTACATGTCCCAAGAACACCACTTCTTCTAACCAAAACTCGCACTTCTTTAATTTGCCATAAAGTTGATGCTCCCTCAGTGATTGTAACACCATCCTCAAATGATCAGCATGTTCATCTCTCTCTTTAGAATAGATAAGAATGTCATCTATGAACACCACCACAAATTTGTCTAGGTAGGGAATGAAGACTTTGTTCATAAGATCCATGAAGGCTGCGGGAGCATTGGTGAGACTAAATGGCATCACTGTAAACTCATAGTGATCATACCTAGTTCTAAACGCAGTCTTGGCGATGTCTTCAGGTTTAATCCTAAGTTGGTAGTACCCTGACCTCAAATCAATCTTAGAGAAGACTAGTGATCCTTACAATTGATCAAACAAGTTATCGATTCGCGGCAAAGGATATTTATTTTTGATGGTGATCTTGCTCAACTCCCTGTAGTCAATACACAGCCTTAAAGTTCCATCCTTTTTCTTTACGAACAACAATGGGGCACCCCACGAGGACACACTTGGCTTAATAAAACCCTTCTGCAATAGCTTATTTAATTGAAACTTCAGTTCCTTAAGCTCTGTTCGCGCCATACGACATGGGCTTTGGAAATAGGTTGGGCATCAGGGACTAATTCAATTCCAAAATCAATTTCCCTCTATGGGGGTAATCCTGGGAACTCTTCAAGAAAAACATCCTCAAATTTGCAGACTATAGGAATATTTTCAGCTTTCTCTTCCTTTAATTAGGTGTCAATAGTATAATACCAATATCCAATACACCCTTGATATAACATCTTACTTGCTTTTATAGCAAAAAACAAGGAACAAGATTCTTGCTCTCTCTGTACATAGAAACACACTTTCCTCCCTTTTTCATCCTTTAAAATAACCTTCAGATCTTCACAATCAATCTTAGCTCTATAGGTGTGCAATAAATTCATTCATAAAATGATGTCAAAATCAGACAAATCAAATTGAACCAAATCCACAAGGAAGGTGGTTTCACAAATGATAATGGGAACAAGTTCATAGGAGATAGGGCATTCTAAGTTACAATCATTGGGTAGCTTGATCCTATAATTATTTTCCGTCCTCCTATCCTCGAGGTTCAATTGCATGGCAGATCGGGTGGATATAAATGAATGAGTAGCACTCGAATCAAATAATACACAAAATGACTTCGAATCTAAAAAGAGAGTTCCAGTGACTACCATACCGAAGGTGGCAGCTTCCCTCTTGCTCATTACATGCGCCTGTCCTACTACTGCAGGGTTTAATTGTGGGGCCCCTTAGCGAGGTGGGGCCAAGGGTTTTGCTGCACCTTTATCTGCAGCCTTCATCCTTTGGGGGCATGCAGCAATCAGGTGTTGAGGGCTTCCACACCACATGCACTTATTAGTTCCTACTTGGCATTTAGGGTTGGTGTGATTTATTCTATCGCATTTCGCACAGGGCGCTGTCGAGCCTGCAGGACGACTCTTGGGGGGAGCAGGAGAAGGTTTCTTCTGGTTCACACTCTCACTCAAAATTCCTCGCTCAAACCCCTTTCTTTTTTGGTTGATTGGATTCAGTGCTCTCAACTCTGTCTTTACTCACTCCACTTAAGCCGCTCGCTTATATAGTCCTTAGTAAGTCAAAATTGGTTGCCCAGCTAACTGATTTCGAATATAGAAGGCCAAACCCTCTTCAAACCTTCTCATCTTCAGCCTTTCAGATGATACAAACTCAGAAACAAACCTAGATAATTCTGTAAACTTACTAGCGTAGTGCATCACAGTCATGGTGCCACTCATCTTCAGCTCCATAAACTCTTTCTCCTTTTGCCTTTGGACCATAACTGGGTAGAATTTTGCCCTCAACTCACTCAGAAATTTATTCCAGGTGAATTCAGGCCCTATGATCTTATCCTTAACAGTATTCCACCAAATGTAAGTTTCACCAGCCAAATAATATGTCTCAATGTTTACTTTCTTTTCTTCTAGCACTTCTGCCACTGTAAAGATTTTCTCCATTCCCCTTATCCATTCCTCCAATACTACTGGATCATAAGTTCCATCATAAACTTTAGGGTTACATCGTGCTACTCTATCTGCTAATTTACCCTCTTTAGGAGTGGTTTCAGTAACTTCATCAATTCAGCTACTAAGGCCGGCCAGTAGTTCGAGTCCCCAATGTTGTTAGCTAACTCAGAAGGAATCGATGGCATTTGGTTAATATTTGGTGGCACATGATGGGAGGCTTGATCATCTGATCTCTGGCCATGATCTGAGATTTTCTCTATATGAGCCTCTGCATTGTTGTGTACTGATTCGAACATTCTGATCATATATTAAATGAGACAATTCAATCACTGGAATACTCATATATATAAGATAAGCATGCCCAAAAAATACATTTAATATAACTAAAAGATTATTGAAAACAACCCAGAGCTTCATTATATCATTTCATAACTACTTATTTATATACATAACTGCCTGTTTATATTTATGATCAGTAAGACATATCATATCTAACTGACTACGACAAAGTCAGTTTTAACTCCTACCTCAACCCTAAATATTAACTATCCCCAAGACACTAGGTCGGTCGGAGAGGATTGGACTAACTATATACAATGTTATATCCTACACAAAATACATCCATCCAAACTGACCATGCTATAAACAAACAGCGCTCAAAAAGAAAACTACTAACACCAACCCCTAGAACCACCTAATGATCCCTAGATGGATCGTAATCCGGGTCAGACTCATCATTAGGCTCTTCGCCTGAATTGAAGCTACTAGTCAATGCCTCTGACTTGGCATCACCAACCTCCTGCTCAACCTGCTGCTCCACTATCATCTCTTCAATCTTTTGATCCCACTGTTGCTCTACTACCACTTCATTAATGTCCTGATCCTCCTCGGGATCATCCCCCGCATCCTCAAAACTAACCACCACTATCTCTGGTGTATTAGGGAGGTCTATCATCACATGAGCCTCCTCAGGACTGTCAGGCATCAGCGGGGTACCTAGTGTGGGTAGGTAGGGTGGTCCCTATGCTAGTGCTAGGGCTGCAGGCGGGGGATGTGCCTGATATAATAAGAAGATATGCTGTAGAGTCTCCATGGTAATCCCTCTCTGCTTAAACTCCTCCCTCAATAACAACTCTGTAGCGATAGTAGTCAAAGCCCCTTGGGCCTGAAACCTAGACCCGTCCCAACCTGGGTTCCCTGCCACCATATAGTGATGACAACGGAGCCTAAACTCCACTCACGGATAAATTGCAGGTGAGGACCAAAGCTGTTTATGTGCACGGACCGTAATAGTGTGAAACTCAGAGAAAGGGTCCTGTGCTTGAGCCTCCATACTAGCATACAGCAGCGCGATATGACCAGCTATAGATGCACTCGGCATCATGTTAACACCATAAGGGTCCATCTAACAAAGAAAAGACATATACATGAGAGGCATACATAACCATAGATAAGGAACATGCAACTCTAAGGAACCTACATTTCTAATATCGTTACTACACTTCTAATATCATTCTAGCAGTGTACAATGGCCCTCATTACCAACCATTTATTTTTAAACTCCACATTACATAAAGAAAATGTCAACCTGGCTCTGATACCGAATCTGTAACGCCCCAAATGTAAATAAATCACTGTTTGTGTTTCTTTCACTAGTTTTCCAATTAAACATGATAACCCAAATGATCAGGCATTACTGCCGTCCTATAAGGACAAGGCTATGCTTGTACATGATAAACTTAGCCATGATAATCAATGTTTACCATCAAAGGCATTCACAGTTCAGCTCAGGCGGGCAGGACGGCTGAAGATGATAAGTGAGTTAGGAAGTCTATATGGAATAGTGGTGTATTATTATTGACATGTTTATAACACCTTATTGTGATATATTTTGGTGTAAAAACTGTATATTTTATCAAAATTCTATATTTTGGTGTCATCCTCGATTCACTGAACACTTTCCTAAAAGAAAATATTTCGAACTGTGAGCCGAAGCTCAGCACATGCATTCCTGTATTCTTAAACATTCATGGAAAAACTGGGTGGGCCCGTATTGTAATTCATTTTTAATTAAACACAGGGAATGAGATAAATATGAAACTGCATTGTCAATTATTATCTGATAGTAAACCCCTAGTAACTGTTACGATCGGAATATAGGTGTACACCTGCCAAGCCAATCGAGACCTAACCTAAAGCTGCGCGGGTAACTGAAGAGCTATGCCTTGTAACTAATAACTGATGGGGTCACTAATTATGTGATAAATCACTAGTTAACCTGATTCATTGGTGTACTTACCAAAACATTATAACTTTGATAAATACGTGCTGATTTCTAAAGATATAGACAATGAACGTACATGAAATTTTTAAATGTACGCTCACTGAATAATATTATGCACAAAAGTAGAAGGAATGATAGATTAGGCCCTAATTCTATGCAAAATTATCGCTGTAGGAACATACGGTTAGCAAAAATATTTATTTCATAACTAATAATTTAGTAAAAGAAAAGTAAGAGCATAACAAAGGGTTAAAAAGAATGACTCAAAACTTAGTCATCTGACCTCTGATTCAGACTCAAAACCCCAATATAGAAAGTTTAGGAAGTCCTAAAAATTTTCATTTAGAACACCAAGCTTGATACCTACAATAGAATTCCGAAAATGAGGTTAGAACACAAATATGTCAGTTTTAGTCCATTCTTCACAGTTTGGGTAAAACGACCATAACGCTTTCCACAGACCTTGGATTAAGGCGATTCAAAAGAAATTTGAAACCTAACACAATGAACTATCTACCCACTAAAAATCATAATTTTCCAATGGCCGATCATTACCAGTTTAATCGTGAAGTCTGTCCTGTTTTTCTGAAATTTTCAGCCCTCACTGTTTTAGCTTTTCCCTCTTTTTTCTACGCAAATCCTCAATTTAAAGCATTCCTTAAAAGGATGTAAACAAGATTTGGTCCATCACAATATCATAAAAAATCACCACACTCCAATTCACTTCATAATCATATCCAGTAAAGATCACTTTTCAATCAAATACATGCATAAACCAAGCTTAAGTTAGTTTAATCCAAACCATACATTATTTGCCAAAATTGTAGTTTATGGCCAACTTGGACTCACTCGAACTCATTTGAAATCACCAAAAACATCATCATAAATACCAATAGATTAGAAGATGACCAAATTAAAAATAAAATAATCAAAATCCAACACTTTAACATCAAGCTTGCATGATTAAGGATTAACCCTAACCCTAGCATGATCCCACCTCAACTCCACCATAATCAACGCCAAAATAACTCTTATTTCTTATCAAAATAACATGATCAAAGATCACAAACATCAAAAGAAGAATCAAAACTAAAATAAGAAGCAAAACCAACAAGATTAAGTTTCAAGATTACTCACTTTGCTTGAACATAAGTAGAGATGGAGGTGATATTTAGTGGTTTTAATGATGGAGGACGGTGTCTAGGGGTAGAAGGATGTCGGGGGGGTCAGAGATCACCAGAGCTGGTTGGAAAACTGGCCAAAAAACAGCCAAACAGTGGTTGTTGCTGCTGCCGTGGGGGAGAGAAAGAGGAGCGAGAAAATGGAGTTTGTGGATTGAGTTGTATTTTTTGACTAATCCACAACTTGGCTGAGCTTTTAACTAGAATAGTAACCTTTTTGAGCTAACCGTGGTTAAGTTTAATCATGGTAATTAGGTAGATTAATAAGCAAACTTATTGGGGCTTCAAAACGGCCGAAATAAGTTAGGTTCGGGGATAAAACGCTTCGTAACGATAACATTTTTATGAAACTCAAAATTAAATCTTTGTAATATTACAGAAAACAAAATAAATTACTTAGATTAGACTTGTTAGGGCTTACTATCAATTCTCCCAAAGTTTTTGTTAATTAATTAAATAAACAAATAAAATCCGAATTGCCGAGTGAGGGCCCAAATAAAATTTTCCTCACCGGGGTGAATAAATGCGATAAATAAATATGAGAAAAAAATCATAAAAATGAGGTAATTAAATAAATAAACATAATTAAATAATTTAGGGTTGGGATCTTATAATAACCAAGCGCAAAATGATGTGGCTGAAAGACAGCATCGTCATCTTACTGAGATGGTATGTGCTATACTTCTTGAATCCCACTTATGTGCTACTTTTTGGGTTGAGGCCATTTATATTGCTGTTTTTACTGTCAACCACCTTCTAACTGGCATGTTAGATAGTACTAGTGCTTTTCAAAAGTTGTTTCATCCATCACCAGATTACAATTTTTTTGAAAGTTTTTAGCTGTGCTTGTTTTTGTAATTTTTCTACTACTTCTTCCAATAAGTTAGCCCCAAGGTCTACACTATGCATATTTCTTGGGTATGCCCCCCATTATAAAGGATACAAATGTTTTGATCCCATTACTAGAAAGCTTTACATTAGTTGCCATGTCCTTTTTCATGAACACTCTTTTCCGTATGCTGATTTAATTTTCAAATCTCAGTCACCTCTTGTTTGTGCTCCTTATGTCTCTCCCGACACCCCAGTCGACCTCTCCATGCCTACTCACACTTCTCCTCACCCACCTCAGTCCACTCCTTTGCCAAGTCACACTCTGCACCCTTCCCATTTACCTTCGGTCCACACATCCCAGTCTCCCATAGCGTCTGGGTCGTTGTCAGCGCCGTCAATTTTGGCTTCCCATAGCCCGCCTCACATGGACCCTTCTGGGCCACTTCTTCCCAGCCTAGCTGTCGCCCAATCTTTTTCCCTACCTGCATGTCCCACCTCTCCCCTCTCTAGTCAGCCCATTCCTATGGCCCAACAGCCAGTCTCTCACATACCCAATTCGGTTCTCCAACCCATGCCACAGGATCCGTCTCTTGCTCCCTCCTCTGACACAGTTTGCATGTCCTCGCTAGCCCAACCCATACTTACTACATCCATTTCCAACCTATGCTTAGAGTCCAATTCCCTTCCTTCCGTCTCTCTCCTGCACAATGCATATCCCATGCAAACCCATGCTAAAAGCGGCATCCGTAAACCCAAAACCCTCCTGTCACTGGATACGGACATTGTGGGTCTTGAACCTGCCACTTTTAGTCAAGCCTAAAAGGATCCTAAGTGGAGGGAAGTTATGTCAAAAGAATTTAATGCTTTAATTAAAAATAATACTTGGGAGTTGGTACCTTCTCAGTCTAGACAAAATTTAGTAGGTTGTAAGAGGGTTTACAGCATCAAATTTAATTCTGACAGATCTGCTGAATGCTACAAGGCAAGGTTGGTTACTTTTGGAAATCACCAACAGGTTGGCATTGACTACCATAAGACATTCAGTCCAGTTGTCAAGCCTCCCACCATTCGTCTTGTTTTATCCCTTGCCCTATGTTATAATTGATCTATCAGGCAATTGGATGTCAAGAATACTGTCCTTCATAGCATTCTTACTGAGGAAGTATACATCAAATAGCCTCCTGGGTTTGTCCATCCTGATTACGCTAACAATGTCTGCAAACTTGGGAAAGTGATTTATGGACTCAAGCAAACTCCCCGGGCGTGGTTCCATAAATTTAGCAGTTTTCTTCTGTCTCATCGTTTTAAGTGTAGCGCTATCGATACCTCCATTTTTGTCTATCATCATGGCCCTACCACTATGATTCTTCTTCTTTATGTTGATGATATCATTCTAACTGGTACTTCCTCCTCTGTCCTTCATAATTTTATTTCATTGCTTTCCAAACAATTTTCCATAAAGGACCTGGGTGATCTGTGTTATTTCTGGGTGTTGAGGTGATACGAATTTCCACATGCATCTTTCTATCCCAACAGAAATATGTTCTTGATCTTATCCATAAATTTCACATGCACACAGCGAAGCTTGTTCGTACCCCATCCCTTTCTAGAACCTCTTTGACTTTGACAGATGGAAAGTTACTTGTAGATCCCTCTGACTTGACCATGACGAGACCTGATATTACGTTTGTTGTTCATGTAGTTCCTCGTTTACGCATGCTCCCCATACTACTCACCTGCATACTGTTAAGCGTATTTTTAGGTACTCATAGGAGACCTCCACTTATGGGCTTTAGCTGTGTCATGTTGCCTCTATCTCTCTGATTGTTGCATATTCTGATGCTGACTGGGCCGACTGTAAGGATACTTGCCGCTCCACTACAAGCTATGCCATTTTCTTTGGGCTTAATCTCATTTCCTGGTGCTCCAAGAAGCAACCCACTATCTCCAAGTCTTCTACTGAAGCTAAATATCGAGCAGTTGCCTATATTGTAGTTGAGACTATTTGGATTTGAAAATTACTCTCTAACCTTGGCATTTGTCCCATCAGTCCCACCAAGGTGTATTGTGGCAACGTTAGCACCTCCTATATAGCTATTAATCCTATACAACATGATCGTAGTAAGCATATAGCTGTTGACTACCATTTGCACGGAAGCATGTTGCTCACGGTGATCTAGTAGTTCGCTACATTCCTACTAAGCTTCAGCTAGCTGATGTCTTGACTAAGGGGTTATCTTCGAAGTCGCTTGAGTTTCTTAGGGCCAATATGTCTGTGCAACCCCTAAACAGATTGAGGGGGCGTAATAGTGTAGGATAAATATATGTAATATTTTTGTACATATTTTCTCCCTAATTAATATAAATACAGTGCCAGGGTCCACAATTTGGGGTAGAGCCTTCCAATTACTCTCACAGTTCTCCTCCCTCTTCCTTCATCTCCTCTCATATCATATCTAAAGAAGGTGAGGATAAATTACTTTCACTGTCTTCCCCACCCTTCCCGTCTGCTATCTTTTCCACCCTTCTCCTTATCTACATCAGTCCAAACAGTGTGTTCATTTCAAGCCGAGAGAGAAAGAGAGAGAGAGAGAGAGAGAGAGAGAGAGAGAGAGTCAGCGCGCCACTGTCCACTGGCAGTTGAGGTGATAGCATGGGATAAAAAGGATGCCAGCTTGGCTCTGGCATGTGGGTCTAGTAAGAGAGGAGAGAATTTGAGGTGTTGTCAAACCCTAAATGCTAACACCACCGTGCCTCTTGTGCTGGCGCCTCCACCACCACTGGTAGTGTTTTTGTCACTAACGATCCGGTTTTTCTTCCTATGCCAAAATAACAAGAGAGAGGGAGACAGGGGAGATAATCTGTTTTGATCGGTAACTACCAGCAGTGGGCAAAGATGACTTTTCGCAGCTTGTTGACATGCTATTGGCGATGGGTGGCAGATCATAACGTAGAGGTAGCAAGGGGAACTCATTAGGATTCATGTCAAGACCAACCTAGAGATAAACACTAACTCCTAACATTCAATATCGAGGTGTATTAGTTATCTCTTGCTTGAACTATAGTAATTTCAAAACTTAAAAAAATTTTAGACGCATGCTTGTGCAATTGGTAATTGGCTAAATATTTGTGAGGTCGATGTGTGATTCTCAAGCAAGTGTATGTCGGTTCTTGAATTCTGAATTAATCTTATGTTGTTCTTATAAATTTATAGAATTCTTTTAGAAGTCCCTTTGTTGTAAATTTGCTAATTTGGTTGTATTGCTCATATATGATGCCTTGATTGGGTACAGCGAGTAAAAAGGATGTTGTATTGTGGGTACACTTATTTCCTAGATTTAAGTTGGCTAGCTAACTGTGGGATATTACTAGGCAATTTAAGGAGAAGATGAGCTTGTTGATTTTGCTGTGTTGTTTGATGAGATCTGAAAGGAGTAAAATAAATAGAAAGGAAGGATGATGTTCTTTATGAACTTCACGTCATGATGTGAGTTGGATGGACAAAATGCAAGTTATGTATATGAAAATTGTGAGATGGGAATGGTAAATATTGTTAATAAGGATGGACTTTTCTTAGCGGCTAGCCTAGATAGAGTGCCATTGAACACAGGTTGGATTTCAATAAATGGCTTGAACCAACACAGGTTTGTTCAAGTGGTTTGGAACTTGCTCCCCTTAAGCAAGGTTTCGGGTTCGAGTCTTGTGAATGGAGAAAATATATGATGGGAGAGTTCTACCCCTTATTAAGCCAATGATAGCTTGATTCCAATCAAATAGAGGATCTAAGACCAAAAAAATAGATGGCTTGTGGTCATTATATGCCCCTTCGGGTGGGTTTATCTATTCCCGTAGGTGCTCGCTCAATGTTTGTTATAATTGTTCTTTTCATACTCCGAACTTAAAGTATAATAGCCAGGTTGCTTAAGGATGGTATGTTGTGTAAATAGTTGGTAAATGGATGTTTTGTTGAGGGTTATGCTTGCAATGCCATAAGTGATTTCGTGGAAATTAATTGGATAAAATTGGAACTAGGACGAAGTTAAAGGTGGACTTCATAAATGGTTGTAATTGGGATACACTTTGGAAAAGATAATTTTGTAGCTAGTTAATATGTAAAAGTTACGGATTTTATTGATTGTATCTCTCATTATAGGCAGAGCAATTGCCCATGATAAATGTTGGTAGTATTAAGAATGCAACCTTGAATGGTTTTGGTGCCTTTAGTAGCAAAACATAGAAGAGATGAGGTACAACCAGCGCTGATGGAATATAGAAACAGTTACTGGCTACTGGACTTGCTAAAATTGGGGAAATTTTTGAGAATTATTTGAGTGAACTAGTAATTTTGAGTAAGAAAATGAGAGTAACATATGATTTTATTAACTATATCACTCATTACAAGAGTTTATGAGAGGAATCACTGATCGTGATAAATGTCGGTACTATTAAGAATGCAACTTTGGATGGTTTCAGGGCACAAAGGAAGGTATATTTAAAAACATCAGTTTATATAGAGAAGTGAGCTTGATAACCTAATTCATGCTTATCAAGGTCAATAGTGTCGTAAATATCCTCTCTTCTCGTCTTGTTTGAAGATGAATTTTCAACTCTAAGACTGCTTTGAACTTGTTTGACCTCAGTTTCATGAAGGCATGTCGAGCATTAATTTTGACCTCGGTAATTATTTGGTATTCAATGAATTACGAATGTTATCCAAGTGTTTTGTGAAAGGCATTTTGATTTGACATACAATTTTAAATGTTTTTTATGGAAGTCTTCATCTGGCGGACCATACCAACCACCTCGTCAAATTCGAAGCCTAGTTAATTTGACAGGCCAAATTAACTATGACTCTGGTTGTGAAATGACTTTAGTTATTATGGTTGGTGTACACTAGTTCAAATAGGAAGTCATTGACTAGCGGTCCAGCCAGTAGGTGTTCAGCGGTTTGAGACCTTGTTAATTTGGCAATCCAAATTAACTACAGTTCTAACAAGAGCTATTTTGACTCCTAAAACCCCATTGGATTCCCATAAACCAGGTGGTTTAATGGGTACGTGTGCCTTATACAGTTGGGTCATGTGCTAGGTGGTAATGTTGAGCCTGAAACTTTTGAAAAAGTAAAGAGGGTTTTCCTTAAAGCCATATTTGCTCAAATGCATCTTTTGGTTTATCGAATTTCTAAAATCATTTTGAGCCATGGTTTATTAATTTCCATGGGCTGGATGCCCCTTAGTTTATGGATGTTTAAACTCAACTTGTGTGGCTGCTTATGTAGCTTAGGTCATAGAATTTGCTTTGGAATAGGAACTTGTGTAATACTTTAGTAAGGGGTTATTCTAAGGCTCCTGTTTAAATATGCCAGAGTGGTGTTAACAATCAGATCAAGTAATTATCTAACCATAAATGTGTATATCAATTATGTCTACATTCATGCATGTATATAGATATATGTGTGTGCTCTTCAACATTACCCCAAGGCAACATAGACCGACTGTGTATAAACACAGTATATAAAGTCTAAAGTGTTAGGAAATTGTTAGGAAATTGAGTGACTTTAATTTATGAAAGCGATAGGATGAGACAGATAATTAGAAGTAAAACAAAGATAATAAGAACCAAACAAGAACACCTAAGAATTACGTGAAAAACCCAATATGGGAAAAACCACAGATGGTAATGAGCCAAAACAATCCACTATGAGGGAGTGAGTACAATGCGATCACAATCACAATGAGTGATTCGATCAAGCAACCATATTACAATCTCTCTTATAATCCCTCCTAAAACACTCTCAACCTCTCTCATAAATCTAAGATAGTAGAAATAGAATACTCTATAAGTATTTCTTACTAGTCTGGGATTCAGGGATGATCATTAGAGCCTAGGTGAGGCCCTTTATATAGGGTTTAGAGGTATAAGGATGCAAAAAACCCTAAGAGCAACCCTAGCCGTCAAGACGACGAAACTCTAGTTGCCACGGTCCATAGCCAAAACTCCTTGAAGCCCGTGGTGGATCTGTGGAGCTGATTTTGGGCCATTAAACCCAACAATCTCCACCGACCAAAATCACCAACACCAACTCTCGCACACCGTCATAGCACCCCAAAGGGTAATGCCCCACAGGGCAAACCCCAAAGGGTATTTAAGCGATCTGAACTCCGGTTGAGTTCAAATGATACTTGAACTTAGCTCTGGGAGACTACTTGTATGAACCTTTCTTCATATAATATGTCGTAGTAAATGCCTACAAGACATAGAGGCTTCTTTGCCTCAAACCCTTCAATAAAATTCGACTGTCCTTCGAAACCTTCAGGACTTCACCTTCAGCTAAATATTCGCACCCCTTGGATTCAAGGGTGCCTAAAGAGATGAGGTTACACTTCAAGTCAGGAACGTAATGAACATTCGATAAAGTCTTCACGATACTATCATGGGTCTTTATTTTAACAGTACCGATTCTAGTTACATTATATTTGGCATTATTTCCCATGTGAACAATAGTTGAGTTAACTGGATCATATGTTGAAAACCAATCCTTATGAGGACACATATGATAGGTACACCCACAATCAAGAATCCAATCAGAATCGCTTCCGCTTTCAGCAGAGGTAGCAAACAAAACGTCACCATCAGAATCAGATTCAGCAAACGAAGCTCCAGCAGGCTCATGAGAATTATCTTCTTCTTTCTCCCTCTTGTTTTGTAGTTGCCAATAGTTAGCGATAATATGACCCAATTTACCACAGTAATTGCAGGTCTTACTAGCATGAGGATTTCTAGGCTTAGAACGGTTCTTACTCCTAATACTATTCTCCTTTTTAGTTGTTTTACCCCTTAAGATTAATCCCTTAGCAGAATCAGCATGAATGTCAAGATCAAACTTCTCCTTAGACAACAGGTTTGACTTAACATCCTCAAACAATATAGTATCAGAATTACTATATAGCATGATCTCCTTAAAGTGTTTATATGAAGGGGGTAGAGACACAAATAACAAAATAGCCTTACCCTCATCCTTAATTTTCACATCTAAACTTTCAAGGTCAACTATAATCAAATTGAAATCATTTAGATGCTTTTGAACAGGAGTACCTTCTGCTATTCTGAAAGTGTATAACCTTTCCTTCAATCGGATCTTGTTGGCGAGACTCTTCGTCATGTAAAGTTCCTCCAACCGAACCCAAAGACCCACTGTAGTTGTCTTATCAAGCACCTCTCGCAAGACATGTGGTGCCGAGCATAACTGTATGGCAGAAAGTGCCTTCAGCTCTAGCTCTTCTCATTCGTCGTCCGTCAAAGAACCACGCTTCTTCTTTTGTTGCTCCACCTATTGTTCGTCTATCATCATATTGGGCCTCGTATAAGGTCCTCAAAGAACCTTCCACAACCCATGCTGGATGAGAACCGCTCTCATCTGCACCTCCTAGAGATTAAAACTAATCTCCCCATCAAACTTCTGAATATCAACCTTCATGGTTGAAGACATCCTAAACTAGGGCTCTGACACCACTTGTTAGGAAATTGAGTGACTTTAATTTGTGGAAGCGATAGGATGCGATAGATAATCAGAAGTAAAACAAAGATAACAAGAACAAAATAAGAACACCCAAGAATTACGTGGAAAACCCAATACGGGAAAAACCACGGACGGCGATGAGCCCAAACAATCCACTATAAGGGAGTGAGTACAATACGATAACAATCACAACGAGTGATTCAATCAAGCAACCAGATTACAATCTCTCTTATAATCCCTCTCAAAACACTCTCAACCTCTCTCACAAATCTAAAATAGTAAAAATTGAATACTCTATAAGTATTTCTTACTGGTCTGGGATTCAGGGATAATCATTAGAGCCTAGGCAAGGCCCTTTATATAGGGTATATAAGGATGCAAAAAACCCTAGGAGCATCCCTAGCCATCAAGACGACGAAACCCTAACCGCCACAGTCCGTAGCCCAAACCCCTTGAAGCCCGTAGTGGATATGCGGAGCTGATTTTGGGCCATTAAACTTAACATAAAGGGTGATCAAGAGCTTATGACCAATTTTGGAGGTATGGGCGTGACTAACTGCAAGAACTCATGACCAATTTTGGAGTAGGTATAGACATCAGTGACAGTGAAGTTAACCTGCTCCTCGGTCAAGATAAACTAGGGTTTTTGACAGTCAGACTCCTATGCCTGTCTGTTGGGTGAAGGCTCATATGGGAGCCCAACCTTTTGGGAGATAATCGCTAAAGGCGATTGAGTTAGGCTGGGCTTCTTGAGGACCATAGCGGCTAGAATCCCAGCTTCTACACCCCACGACTGAGCGGCCTCAAGAAATGAGGGTCGCCATGTGTCTCCCACAAAGTTGATCCTACGATCCTACAAAAACTTCATTAGCTCTTCTAAATCCTCGTTCTTTGATGAGCCCAGCATGATTCAGGATTGGGGAGGTAGATGAACAATCAGGCAGGTGGCACCAACCACAAATTACATTATGCACGCTAAGGTATAGAAACACGGTACACAAGCATTGTACAAGCCAGAAAAATCATGCACTGAATCAAGCACAGCTTGGTTTCAGTCTCCTTCCAAACACGTTATATAAAATTTTATATCAAATCATAGCAAATAGTGACTGTTTGTGCTTGATTTAAGTCTCCTGCCAAACACATACTATATATAATTTTATGGCAAATCATAGCAAATAGTGATTGTTCATTATTGGTAGAGAAATTCTTTGATATTGCATGGGTCGAAGGTTTGAATTGTCCTACCAAAGTTCTTATGTATGTTCCACCTAATTTTACTAGTATGATATATACTTCACTACTTATTTTTAAGTTTTTTGTCAAATTTTATTTTTTTAATCTTTTGCAATATTTTAGTTAGTTTGTTACAACATATTTTATCAACTCACGCATAAAAACATTAGCATAGAATAGAATAATTTTGGTGAATAATATAATACTTTTCGTTGATTAAGGTTAATCTTGAATGAACAATAGGTTATTTTCAATGGGATTGCAATAACTTTTGTGGAGTTCGATCTTCTGAGGTTCAAGATTTTAAGTTGTGCTAAAATTTTTTTTTCTTATCTGAGTTTATCAAATGCACATATCCATATTCATTTTTACACTACTTTGGTGTAAAATATAATACTGTTTAGTGTATAATAGAACAATATTTTTAGATTATGATGGACCATATTTAGATTACAATAAAACATTGTTCGATGAAATATAGTTTGACTTTAAGGGTGTAGTAGAAAATTTGTTTTTAGTAGTATTATATATTTTACTATTTATTTTAAATTTTTTTTGTGGAATTTTACTTTTAAGTTTTTTTTTTTTGCAATATTTACTT
The DNA here is from genome assembly GCA_029747015.1 of Carnegiea gigantea. Classification (NCBI taxonomy): domain Eukaryota; kingdom Viridiplantae; phylum Streptophyta; class Magnoliopsida; order Caryophyllales; family Cactaceae; genus Carnegiea; species Carnegiea gigantea. The sequence goes on from JAKOGI010002752.1 coordinate 29,331, forward strand.
CATTTGTTAACATATTTTATAAATACATGTTTAGTTCACACGTAAAAATATTAATCTAGAATAAAATAGTTTTTTGTTGAACAATAGAATACTTTTTGGATAAAACATTTCACATACTTTTTAGGCCTTGTTCTTTTTATTGGTAAATCCAAATTTACCAATCTCAATCAACTTCAACCCACATCGACCCACTTCAATCCACTTCACCAACTTCAATAAAAAAATACCCACTTCAACTAACTTCAACTACTTTAATCTACTTCAACCCACTTCTCACTATTTTAATCAACTTCTACCCATTATACCAAAGGAAAAAAACAACCCACTTCAACCTACTTCAACCTATTTCAATCTACTTCAACAAAAAAAACACCCACTTCAACCTACTTTATCCCACTTTTACCAATCTCAACCAATTTCACCCATTTACCAATTCATATTTACCAACGAAAAGAAGAGACCTTTAGTGAACAATAGGTTAATGTTTAGTGAATAGTAGTTTAACTTTTAATAGGCAATATGTTATTTTAGATCAAATTGGACTAACTTGTGTAGTGCGATGTTGTGAGGTTCAAGATTTTAAAATGTGGTTTTTTTTTCCTGATCTAAGTTTATCAAATGTATACATCCATATCCATTTTTACATTTTTTTTTTAGTGTAAAATATAATAGTGTTTGGTGTACAACAGAACTGTGTTTTAGTGCACAATAGAATAATGTTTAGTATATGATAGAACAATATTTGCTGCACAATATAATATTATTTAGTGAACTATTAGCTGACTTTTGGTGACATTATAATACTGTTTAGTGTAAATTTTCAATTTTTGCGGTAGACAACTGAGCTATTTTTATTCATCATTAGAAAACTTTTTAATGAACAATAAAATACGATTTAGTGAACAATTAATCACTATTTGATGAACAATATATGAAAATCTACTCTTTTTCTTTAAAAGATGATTTTAGGCTGGTACTATTTTGTTGAGCATCTAAACGATTGTCTATGAAAAATCTATATAATCGTTTATTCACATTTAAATAACACCAATAAGTAATTTATTTCATTAAAAAATATAAACTAAAATAATAGACAGTATACATAATCATTTATCACACATTAAATAAGTTTGAATGAACACTAAAATATACAACTACAATGAACAGTAAAATAATTTTTAATGGGCACCTGATTTTAATTTAATAGACATTAGAATAACTTTTAATATGTAAATCAAATTTGAGAAATAGAATATAAACTTTTTTGCCCAAAAAAATACCAAGCAAAACATTGCCAAAGGAAAAAATTTTTTTTAAAAAAAAGACGAAAATGGAAACAATGATTAAGAGGAAAAATTCAAAGCATAACCTATAGTCTGTGTATTTGAACCCGTGACCTTCAACTAAGTTTCGTAGCCAACAGCCCAACATTACATGCCCGCGAAGTTGCTAAATTTTGTGAAAGAGAAATATTTAACCCATCCTTTTGTACTGGGCACATTTCTAAATTTTATATTGGTGATTAGCCTAGAAAATAACAAGTGTAAGCTTATCTTAGATAACAAGTAAATTTTGTCTGCATGCCTAGCTATCAGAATTTGGCATTGACGGACCTCATTGAAAGGAAATTTTTCAAAATTTTTCGATGATTGGGTTGCCCACAAATTGACCGTATCAAGGGTCAAAAGCAGTTGGGGGGTAGGTCGGGGAGAGGATATGTCATATACAGCCGAGCCCCAAGTCCGTTAGCTGCCCGTCTATGATTCTCAACCATAGGAAAATGAAGCAAGCCACTGTCGAACCCATGACCTAAGCAATGAGAAGCGAACAATGGGCCATATGAGTTATCACAGCTTGCCCTAAGTAGGGGTGGCAATGGGTATGATCTAGATCGGATCTACTTAGATCCAGATCCCTTTTAGTTTTCCGGGTTTGAGTCCAGATCTAGTCTAGATCTGATGGATTTTAAAAATTGAGATCCATTTCTAGACCCATTGGGCTTATGGATTTCAAACGGATCCTAAATGGATCCACAATTTTACATATGCATATTAGAAATTTAAGGTATGTAGTAACCATTTAATAAACACATTAACACAATTTTCATTAAAGACAATAGCAATACATGAGATATAAGATAATAATAACTTTAGTGTGCCAACTTATAACGCCCTAAATTAAACATATTTCACTGTTTATATTCTCCTTAATAAATCACTCAATTGTAATATGATAAATCCAATGATAGGGGCGTTACCACTATCCCAAAGGGCAAAGCTTAAAGTATGTGTTCTGAAATAACATAGTTAAGTATAACCTCAACCATACACATTCACCCATGATCATCAATTCACAATCAACTGTTAACCAATGTAAGGTTTATAAACTATAGTAAAATAATTCACCATGTAATCTATATCCTCATACACCGAAGAATTCAAAATACAGCTTTAAAGTATGCATATACTATATCACCACTGATTCATATAGATTTCCTTACTCAACACCTACGACCTTCCTACAGCTGCGGGCCTTGGAGGTGGCAGCCCTTGTCTATAGCCTTCAGTCTTCGGAAGCAAGCAGCGATGAGGTGCTCTGGGCTACCACACCACGTGCATTTGTTAGTTCTCACTTAGCAATCCGGAGCAGTGTAATTAGTTCTTTCACAGATCGGCTTCAAATGAAGTCATGCTCTAAGAGCCTATTCGAAAAAGTGTTCCACCAAATATCGGTTTCACCCGTTAGATAAAATGTTTCAATGTTCACCTATTATCCTTTGGAACCTCTACTACAATGAAGATTTTCTCCATTCCTCGAATCGATTCTTTAGGTTCCACTGGGTCATACTTTCCACTTTAGAGTCCTTTAGTATGAATCAGTTGAAGATATTTTTCCAAGGGATAGTAACCCATCAAAATTTCTCACTGACGCAGTCTAAATACATGACAAAGATTTTGATTGTCCAACTTAAGCTTTATGAAAGTGATCTTCAATAGGAAACTAAGGTTGAATTAGCCAAAAAGGGTAGACACATTGCGTTTCCCTTAGTAATGGATTCTACAAGTTAGACAATAATCAACCCCTATACAAAGTGTAGTTAAGAGCTACCTTCTGTTCAGGCGTGCTACAAAATTATCATCTATTGATATGGGTGCATTCCAATCATAAACCAGCTACTAGCAGCAATTGAACTCTTAAAAATAGGAAAAGGTGACCAGAACTGATGAAGATGTAACATGAGAGTGAATGATAATGCAACTTGATGGGGAGATGTCATGAAGACAAAAAGATGAAGCCCCTGGTCAAAGTAAGGAGTATCCAACAATTGATAACCCAACAAGGACAATGGTGGATAGTATGTTACCAGAAGGTGCAGTGAAATATTTTCTAGAGTAATGTCTACTTCACAAATAGAGGTGAAATCAATGGACTGCTTGCAAGAATTTGGGTAATTTAAGCAAGTCTTGAATTGCAATGGATTGAAACAAAATGTCTCTCTAATGTGTCCTTGGTTTCTCTTGTATGGAATCGTCGATAGTTAATGGTTTCAAAACTTATGTACCATAGAACAAGCCTTTCCAAAAATCCTATAATTCAGGGGATATTACATCAAGAACCCCCATATAGCTCACTTAGATGAAATTCATGAGTTACAGAAGAAAATATCTGCAATTAATGAAGCATATTGAAATAATTGCCACTTGGATCCAAGAAATGCACAAAATGACACCCATAATATGAGGAAATATCAGCTCAAAGTTGTATGTATCCACTAACTTGAACAGTCTGTACCATCGGACTTCTAGGCTAAATTTCATTAACCACTGGTCTCTAAATGTGCTGCAATATGGGTCATTGGAAAGCTTACTTTTTGTACTTTGATATAGAATAACTAAAACATCTCTATCTAATGGAATGCATAGGCTACAACTGGACTAAACTCAGACCTTATGCATTAGGATTCTGCGCAATTTACAGACTTTGACTTGTCTAACAATTTTGAAGAACCAAATGACCTCTAATCCACTTGAAGCTTGTTTCATATGAATGACATCTCCTAAAACTTAAAGTCAGGGTGGAAAATCCTTGTGTAAATCATAGTGACCATGGACAAAAGTTACCTCAAAGTCGGTCCTTGTGCAATTATCAAAACTATCAAGTTGATTAAACTTGTATATTCTGCCCATACTTGGTTTTCCCTACGCATTTAACCTCAAAATGAGTCATAGGACACATCTATAACAACCCACAACCCTAGGGCTATGAGTGTTAGTGATTCTGAAATTTTTGGGGAGAAACGGACAGAGTTTTGCCTGCAAATTGGCCATTTTCCAGGCTTAAAGCCTTACATCACATCCCCTGCATTGAATAGAAGTATAAAAGGATATCAAATCGAGCTCAACGGCTATACACCAGAGATCAAAACTCTACGGGCCACATGCCCGGAGTACAAGGGTTTACATCCCAAAAATAAACCATTCCAAATAAAGCATGACATACCATTCAAATAGGTGGCTCATATGGCCATACATCTAAATGCATTGGAACATCTTTAACCTGTTGTCCAAAATCTCCGTCAAATCTGCTGCTTGAGATCAAACTATATATACTTTATATGGATCCATCTGACAAAGAAGAATATACGAGTAGAATATGTGTGAGATAAGCAGACATTATCAGTGCCATAAATCTTCAAGGATATCACAATAATCCTCAGTCTTCACTAACCAATTTCTCAGTATCTTAACTCCATACTCTATATCCCATAAAGAAAATCTCAACCTAGCTCTGATACCAAATCTGTAATGCCCCAAATTAAACATGTTTCACTGTTTATATTCTCCTTAATAAATCACTCAATTGTAATCTGATAAATCCAATGATAGAGGCGTTATCGCCGTCCTAAAGGACAAGGCTTGAAGTATGTGTCTTGGAATAATATAGTTAAGCATAACCTCAACCATACACATTCACACATGATCATCCATTCACAATCAAGTGTTAACCAATGTAAGGTTTATAAATCATAGTAAGATAATTCACCATGTAGTCTACATCCTCATACACCGAAGAATTCAAAATACAGTTTTAAAGTATGCATGTACTACATCACCGCTGATTCATACAGATTTCCTTGCTCAACTTATTCTCTTCCGCTGCTTTGCTAGCATGAGGGCAATTCTCTGAGCATTTGCCTAAAACCAAACATGAAAAACATTTCGAATTGTGAGTTGAAGCTTAGTACATACATTCCTGAATTGTTAAATGATAATTAAAACACTGATTGGGTCGGCTTTTCAATTCATTTAAGGTCAAAATAGGGAATGAGATGAATATAAAACTGCATTGCTAATTATTATCTAATAGTAAGCCCCTTGATACTGTTACGACCTATGGATAGGTGTACACTTGCCAGTCGATCGGGGACCTGGCCTGAAGCCACGCGGGTAACTGAAGGGCGAATGCCCTACTGATGATAACTGACGAGGTCACTAATTAACTAATAAATCACTGTGTAAACTGATTCATTGATGTACTTACCAAACATGATACTTTGATAAATAAACTCTGATGTCTAAAGATACAGGCAATGGACGTACCTGAAGTTTTTAAAATGATATTTCACTTGATAATACTTATGCACAATGAAAATGATAGACTAGGGCTCGATTCTGCTAAAGAAATGTAATTATAGGTAAATGCAGTTAGTGAACAATATTGACTCCCGTTGTAATGGAAATTGATTAATTAAAAAGCTTCCACAATTCCAATAATTCAATATAAGATAAGTTACAACAAAATGATTTGAAAAATAAATCAATTAGGGTTATTGAACTTGAAATACAACAAACTGAAACAAAATAGATCAAATTGGAATGATTGAGGTGATAATGAAAAGATCTTATTTGATATAAATGAAATATGAGTTTCTGATATTTCCGAAATGGATAATGGAAAGTGTAATACTTCTAAAATGGATAATAGAAGGCTTAATCTCAGGAGGGGTGTTGTGAGGTTCATAAAAGCTCAAATAACACCAGCTTGGTTTGATGGACACTGATTTTGAGTCATTACTCTGCTCACTTCCCAAATTTCATTTTCATGCTCATTTAACTTGGTTTTCAACCCAATTAAGCTTCTATACATAATCACACTTGTTGAACTCACTACACTTTGTAATTTCCTTGCAATACCCATAATTATATAGAAACTTTTGAAAATATTTCCAAATGTTCTGTATTCACTCATATTACCGTTTGATTGTCTGCATTAAAAAATCTATGTCTTTCACTCCCGACCTCCAAATAAGATGTAAAACCCCAATATGAAAAGCTCATAATGTCCACTAAAACTTTTATTTAGGACACAAAGCATGATTCAATAGTAAGGCCCCTAAAATTAGGGTAGAAAGCAGACGTGTACAATTTCAGTTCAATCTGCGCAGTCGTAGCAAAATGACCCTAACGTTTTCCACAGAACTTGGATAAAGGCGATTCAAAAAGTATGTAAAATCCAACTCATTGATCTATCCACACACCAAAAATAACAAATTTTCAATGAGCCAATTAATACCAGTTTTTTCGTAAAGTCCACTGTTTAAAATTGCTCCCAATTTCGATGTATTCTGCGCAGTCTTCAGTAAAGTGGCCATAACTTTGTCCATACAAAATAATTTTCCCATGTCCCATGAAATACCAGTTTATTCATAAACAGACCCTTGTTTTGGGTCTGTTTCCCAGCCCTAAATCACCTAGTTTCATCGTTTCTTCATGTAATCACCCACTAAAATCACTCTTTAATTCATCCAAAACCACAGCAACATTACCATAATCATTTATAATGATAAGGACTACAAAATCAAATATAAAATAATCCAAATCCATCGCTTCAAACTTAAACTAGCATGATTAAGAAGTAACCCTAACCCTAGCATAATCCAACTTCAACTCCACCATGATCCATCACCAAGATAACTCTTAATTCAATCAAAACAACATGATCCATCATTAAAACAACCAAAACAAGAAGTAAAAACCATAAATCCAAAGAACAAGATTAAAGCTACTTACTTTGAACTTGAAAAAAAGTGGTGATGGAGATGATGTTTGGTGATTTTGAGGATGGAAGATGGTAGCCAATGGAGGGAGGTTGTTGGGGGTTGTAATCCTCGCCAGAGGCTAGCGGAAAGTGGCTGGAAAATACTACAATAGGGGCTGGGGGGCCTGCTGGCCTTGGGTAGAGAGAAGGAGGAGAGAAGAAGAGGGGGAAAGTGACTTGAATATTTGCTTGGTGGAAAATGAAATTAAAAAAAAAAAACTTGGTTGATATTTAAAGTGCTAAAAGCTACTTTTTACTAAGTATAAATTAGGCCTAATTAAGGGTAATTAGCTAAACAAATGTACATAGGTCTCGTTGGGCCGAAATCGGCCTTAAACGAGCTCGGGTTCGAAAAAGAGCTGAAACCGGGTGCGTTTGCAATTTTTTTTTTGGTTTATTTTTTTTTCTGAAGCGCGAGATTAAAATTCTTGTGGTGTCATGAAAAATAATTTAATCATTTAAATCATAATTATCGAGGCCTACTATCAATTTTTCCGAAAATTTTCGGTAAATGAAACTTGAATTGCAAAGTGGAGCCCCAAATGAATTCTCCCAATCAGGATAATTAAATGAGATAAATAAATGTAAAAAATTAATAACATGACTTAATTAAATAAATAAACATGATTTAGGGTCAGGCTATTACACAACTAATGAGAGGTGACAATTACAATAGTACCCTATACAACCAAGTCTCCTCAAAACTTAATGAAAAGTGACAACTATAATAGTAACTCATACAACCAAGTCTCCTTAAAATTATATTCCAACAATCGAAATATCAAAAATAAGTTTCATGATAGTTCATAAGATCTATAGAACGAATAATAACTAACAATTGTTAAAGTGGAGATATATGTTGATTAAATTATTGCAGTGAAGATAAGTGTTACATACACGAATACATGTTGCATACAAAATTCAGATTCGAGCTTCTTTTGATATTTGTTATTAGTAGTTAGGTTTCGATCTAAGTTATTGAAGTTGAATTTTACTATTAAATTCCAAATGACATCACAAGAAATAGATTAATAAAGTGATTTATTTTAATTTTATTTATTATACGATAGTATTATTATTCTTTACTATTACTAATGGATATATAGATTGAGTTGGTAGGATTGGATAATTATTCATTGGGTACATAAGCCAATTCCTAGAAATGAAGACTAGTAATGTACGATATGTTAAGGACAAATAGAAAGGGGGACAAGTTCAAAAGACTTGTTTGTTGGATTTTTGGATTACAAGAACAATGGGTCCAATGGATGCAATGGATCGGATCTGGATCTAAGCAGTGAACCCATCTTTAGACTCTTTTAAGATCTAGATCCTTTTTGAGAATCATTAGATCCAAAAATAATAGATTTAGACACATCCAAATGGAGCGGATCTGATGGATTTAGGTCAGATCCAAAATCTGTTGTCATCTCTAACCCTCAGTAAAAGTGATATGTGTCGTAAGGACTCCTACATCCTAAAAAAACATATTAATAAAGTAGACAAATTGTCTACGGTGGCAATTAAGCTACAATATATATTACAATTGAATAGAATCTTTAACAAAAACAATAAAAATTTTCAAATTTTCCGGTTCATAATAATTAGCAAAATTAATTACTTTCTGCGTCTGAACATGATTGTCGTAGTTTTTTTGGGGGGGGCTTGTCCCAAAATATTGTCATATTTAATTACTTAAATTAGATAATTAAATAGTTGAACAATTTTACCCCTAACAAATTGACATATTGAATAATTAGACAATTAGTTAATGCTTTATAATATTTCTATTTTTGTTATGGTTAAAGTAAGACTATAAATGCATTTCTTAAAATATGGATATTTTCAACTCGGACAGTCATAATAAGACAGAGGGAGTATTATAAATATAATTCCCATATTGCACCTGTTCTAGCCATTCATTTCATCTTTCAATTTGTGTTGTCATTCTTCTGTTTACATCATGACTTCACAATGCCCACCCCCTATTCTGTTTCATCTCTCTCTAAGTTTGGCCCTTGCCCTTTTAAATGCTTTTGTAAATTTGGAATTTGAAGCCAAACTCCACAATTGATCACAGATTAGTCATATATCAATTAATGCATTACACCAATAGAATCAGATTAAGAATCACCCAAAAGGCCCAAATTAATGTCATAAGAAAACCCCTGCCTTCTTTGCCCTATTGTCTTATGCTCCAGTTTACTCTTCCCCTCCTCCAGTCTTCGCTGTCATCAATCTTCCACGCCTCTACATTTGGTTATTCATCCACCGTGGCATCCTGGTCTTTCGCCATCCAATGTTCCAAACGCACTCTACCTTTCTAACTTGTTTTATTTATTTGGAACATTTGCTTAGTTTTGTAAAAAGTTCTGAGTCAGATTTTTATTTTCAGTCAAAATTTGTCCACAAGAGGTTATTCATTAAATGTGATATGTTATTCATCAAAAACTAACCTATTATGCAATAAAAAGTGTTATATGTGCACTAAAAATGAATCTATTACTTACTAAAATATAGCATGTTGTGCACTAGAAATTATCCTATTATTGACAAAAATTAAAGTACAATTCACTAAAAATTAACCTAGTGGTTACTAAAAGACAAGCTATTGTACACTAAAAATTAATTTATTATTTACCATAAATTAAAATATTGTTCACTAAAAATTAACCTAATGTTCATTAAAAAATAGCCTTTTGTACACTACAAACTAAATTATGGCTTACTAAAAAGTAAAATGTTATTCATCACCCCCTTTTTTCTTTCTCTTTTCTCATGGCATTATCAATCTCAATCTCAATATCAACCTCGATAACACATTAAATATAGTTTTAAGTGTGTTTGGAGTGCATAAAGAATTAAAAAAACAAATTCAACAAAAAGAAAAAAATTAAAAATACGAGGCAACTGTATAATGCAGAAAAAAACAAAACATACAAAATGAAAAGCTGAAGATCCAACCCCTTGACCATGCCCTTACCAATTCACCATTGACCGCTTTCTCCAACATATTGTAATCAAAAATATATAAAGGTATTCAAATCAATAACAAAATTCCATATTCCGCTCTTGTTTGCAAGGAGTATGTAATGCTTCCATATGCGAGTGGATAAAATACACGAAGATACATCAAGTTTTGTGTAACACAACAAAAAGTGCCCTTAGTTTTTAAAAATAATGCAAGGCACCTCAACTTATGAGGTAACCAATGAAAAGGACCTAATTTACTATTCACGTATTTTGCATAAACACCTTAATCTTTTCGTATTTGTAAATATGACCCCAATCCTTAAAACCTTACTTTCGAAAAATCTAAATTTGTGCATGTGATATTATGCTCATTACTACTGCTCAAAGCCCTCTTTAATCTAGTACCAAAGCCACGTGACCAAAAATAATTGAAATTATTAAGCTAATTAATACTTAGTTAAGCTAATTAACTGTGTTTAATGCTAGAATAATCACTTAATTGTCCTGCTTCTAATTATTTGCATATTGTTCATCACCAGAAGGAACCACTTTAGTAACAATTCAATTAAACTATGTCACTGATATAGTTTGGAATTAAAATCTGAATTAGCAAAAATTAATACTGAAGTCAAGAAGTTTAAGAAGCAGTCATCTCTAATCTATCTTTCTTTAGTTAATGTAATCAGACACAGTGGGAAATCAACTTTAAGTATTAGTACTTCTTTCCAGTATAAATATCCTTTTCAAAATTCAAAAAACAAAAATCAATTTTCTTTACATGATATAAAAATCCAAAAAAAAGGAGAAAAATTAGTTGGAAAATGATCTGAAAATGTAGAGAAAGAAGAAGCGGATGAAATATAAATAGTATAATCTTGACAAACTATAGCGTATGTTTGAGAAAGAACAAAACCTAGAAGAAGACATATATCAACATATGAACATGATTAAACAGGAGGATCTTAATATTGTACCTTTAGAAGAAATTGGAAAGAAATTGGATAAAAAATATGGTAAAATGGTATTGGATAATGAGATTAACGAGATTGAAGAAGAGCTTAACATAAATGAAACTGAGTTCAATCTAGTTAACAATGCAGTTCTCAAGCCTAAAGAATTTGGTAAAACTTTTAGAAGAAATACTCATTTTATAAGGCCTAGGTATGTTCCAGCAGGATGTACAACTCATTTTTCTTTTGGGTTTATCCAAAGGAAAACTACAACTTTTGAAGAGATTGACCTTACCCAATTAGCTAACCTTGATATATCTTAAAAATCGATGGAGTTCATAATAGAGAAGAAATATTTGAGCACTAAAAGAGGAATGAATAGTGTCTTAAATTTTATGCCACATAAACTGTAGGAAATTTCTTAAATTATATCGAGTATAGTTTTTCTGGTATTGTAGCTGACTAATATGATTCATTAAATAAAGATGATAAAAATGCATAAAGAATGATAGAAACACCAGCTGCAATTTTCAAAAATTTATACAAGGAAATCAAAACTGAGTTTATCAGAGCTAAACTTGATTTTGAAGAAAAAATAAGAGAATGATAAAGAAAGATTAATAATATAGAGTTATAGGATATGATGTATCTGAAGAATTATATTGCTGAATTTAGTCAATATTATTACAAAATTAGGCATAATAAAACTAATCTTGGTATGTTATATGACAAAGTTTCATATACAATAAATTCCATAATTAATGAAAAATATATTGCATAGTTCGAAAGAGCAGATGTCATTGATACTCTTGATTCAAGAATCTCTTATTTAATAAAATTGGCCAATGATCAATGTCTTGATCTCCAAAATTGAAAGAAAAATAAGAAGTAATTTCTAGCTTGTTGTGATTCACCTCACTAATGGCGAAAAGAACCTGAAATGAGAAGAAAAAGAGCTTTAATAAGCAAAGGGGAGAGAAATGTAGAAGAAAATATTATAACAAACCAAGTTCTAAAAAACGAAGATTTTTTAGGAAAGCAGCTTATTGTCCCACAGGGAAAAATAACTATAAATGCTAGGCATACGAAGGAGTAGGACATTAGACTAATGAATGCAAAAATAGGAAGAATAACAAGCTTGTTGAAACCTTGGGTAGCCTATATTATGCTGAGCTTAGCGAGGAAGAGGCACGAAACCTAGCCCTAAATAACAACAAAAGAATTGTTAAAATTATATGGGACAATGAATATAAAGAAAGTGATTATGAAAAAACAAGTCATATGATGGAAAGTAGCTCGATTTCTTGGTGTTCTTCAATGAGAAGAGTTTGTTGTAGACAATGAAAATGAAGAAGTAAGAGGAGATTGGGTCCTTCCCATAATTCAAAAAGACATGATCTATAAAAAGTCCATCTTTCAGTTAAAAAGTAAATACGTATGTGAAATGGTAGAAATCAAAGACTGTGAGTATGATGTAAGTATAGGTACAACCATGTCGGAAGTGTCCAATTTCAAATCACTCCATTACAATATCATGACAAAGATATTGATCTTATACTTTACTCTGTGATATTAGGCATATCAAATTTAATAATCAAATTATTGCAGAGATTAAGACTAATTTATGTAATGGATCAGTAGGATTCATTTGTCGACCTGGATATTATGTAAGCCTAAAAGATGAATTTGCTAAAACCTTCTTATCTCTTAAAATAAAAACAGTTGGGATGGACATGAGATACCCATTGAGGATATTTTGGAAAATTATCTACAAATTAGATAATGCTATAGATCCAAAAACTAAGGTAACAATAATAGGGGTAGAAAAATTTGAAAGCCCTATACTTATGAATGCAAAAAATCCAGAGGATTAAATCTAATCCTCATGAGATAAAGACTGATCGTTCTTAAATATCAAGCTTTGCCAACCCTAGAAAAATCAATGAGAAAAATGTGATAAAATTAATGAGAATGGTAAAATTATCATTAAAGCCCAATTATTAAGAAATATGAGTGCAAGATCAGAATAGGGAGAAGAATTTTCTTCAGCTAAAGAAGAGCTTAAAGAAGATGATAAAAGTAACATGACTAGTGAAATGAGTAGAATGAATTTTGAACCCACATGACATACAGTAGGCCAAAGTATGAGTCATTAGGTACAAAATTAGAACCATTAGTGAGCCAATCTATGAAGAAGAATTAGTTAAGAACATGACTTTAGAGATATGCTACGTAGCTACCAATACAAATCCTAATAGCATTTATATTTCAATAAAGGTGTGTTTAGAGGGATATAATAAATATGAATTATATGCCTACGTAGATACTGAGTGTTTTGTATGCTTTGAAAAAGGGCATTATTTCTAGAGTTCATGTGAGAAAAAGTTAAGAATCCTTTACAAGTAAAGATAGCTGATAATAGCCTTATGAGCCATAACGAGGCAATAGAAATGTTATTTATAGAATTAGGAGGAGTTCAATATATTATACCAATTTTATGAGCTACTTATTAACCCTCCCATGATATGATTATTGGCAATAATTTTCAGAGACTATATTCTCCATGCACATAGGTCATAAGCCAAATAATATTTACAATCAATCGGCACTCAGTTTCTACTAAGAAATTAAGTAAGGCTTACACTCATCAGAAAATTGAGTTTATACGCAGCCAGCGTGGTGCAAAGGTAATGCATGCACAACGTGAAATAGCACTGACAATCTCATTACTTGAGCTATCTATTAAAGAGCAAATTACTAAACAACAAGAGCAATTATGCAAAAAGCTCTACTCTGATAATCCACTAAAATTTTGGAATAAAGATAAGTCACTTGCAAAAATTACTTTGTTAAATCCTAACACCATTATTCGAGTCAAGCAAATGGTGTATACACACCAGGGTATCCAAAAATTTGATAAACAAATTAAATAACTTCTGGATAAATGATTAATTAGGAATAGCAAGAGTCCTCACACCAGTCCCGCTTCATGGTAAGAAATCATGTTGAAGAAAAAAGAGAAAAAGTAAGAATGGTAGTTAATTACAAAAAGTTTAATGATAATACTGTCTTTGATGGTTATTATATTCCTAACAAGACAGTCATTTTTAATAGAATTCAATGAGCCTTTTGGTTCTTAAAAATGGATTGCAAAAGTGGATACTGGTAGATAAAAATGGATGAAGAGAGCATTCCTTTAACTATATTTAGTGCCTCTCAAGGACATTATGAGTGAATAGTAGTGCCATTTGGTATAAAAAATGCACCTCAAATATTCCAAAGAAGAATGGATAACATCTTCAAAGACCTTAATTATTGTTATTTAGTTTACATTGATGATATCCTTATCTTTTCCAAAACCATAGAATAGTACAAAGATGATATCTTAGTTGTCACCCAAAGATGCGTTGATCATGATATTACACTTGGAAAGAACAAGTGCATCTGTGTAAAATAAGAAATTGAGTTCTTAGGTCTAGAGATAAAAGTTAGACAAATCATTCTATAAAAGCATATTCTGAAAAAAATAGAAAGTTTCTCTAAAAAGATTTAAGATAGGAATTAGTTAGAAAGGTTTCTTCGATGCCTTACATATGCTTTAGATTTCATTAAAAATTTAGCTAAACTGAGAAAATCATTGTAGCTGAAACTCAAAAAAGAAGTAATTGGACATAGACCCTTAATGATTCAAAGATTGTTCAGAACTCCAAAAAGATGTGCAAAAATCTTCATGTTCTTAATTTGCCTAATGAAAGATATGGTTTAATTCTTCAAACAGATGTTAGTAATGAGCACTGGAGTGTGGTACTCAAAATCAAAGAAGGAGAGAAACTTTGTAAACATTGCAGTAAAAGTTTTAATAAGGTAGAATGCAACTATCCTATGATGGAAAAAGAAATCCTTTCAATCATAAGGGGCATTGAAAAATTCTTAATCTTTTTAGCCCCAAAACCTATTCTTATTCGAACTAGTTGCAAAGGAATACTTAGTCTTATGAAAAAGAATTTATCAAATATGTAAGCGCAAGGGCGACTTCTGCATTAACAATTATTGCTTAACTAGTTTTTCTTCTCTATTGAACATATAAAGGGATCAAAGAACTCTCTGGCAGATAGTTTAACTCGAGAACTCGCCAATAGTGATAATCTGAGTAGAACTCCTGTTGGAAAAAGAGAAAATCCAATATGAAATGCCAATAGTACTAGAATAGGTTTCTCTTTCTAGTAAAGTCCTCGTAAATAATTTGAAATTTCATACAAAAAGTACATCACATTTTTGTTTGCTATCTTCTGTCTACCTAATAGCCCAAAGATTTAGCCTTCTAGAGTTACAAGTTAATTACCTAAGGTGTCCTTATGATATCCAACAAAAAATAAGCACTCATGTTCAAGAAAAATTGTTAGATGAGTGGTACGCAGCTTCCATCGACTATTATCATAATTATTCCTATGATATTTGAGAATCAGGGAGTACTAGAATCTACTTTCTCGATAAATCTCGAGTTGGTGGTGTTAGTTCTTAGCGAATTCAATTTCTCCAAATGACCCCATAATTAAAGTCTAGGAGTATGGGATGGTAGTTGATAAGCGCTTAACGTGTATATCACTTAGGGTCACTTTGCTGCATTTTCAGGAGAATTGTATGCTTTATGTTATAATTTATACTTCTACTCTTGTTTTATACTAGAGTATGGTTGTTTGATGATATTTACAGGATTTTAGATCATTTGACCTAGCATTTGACCCCATTTTGTGTATTTATTGACCTGCTGTACCGGTACCCAAGCCCTATGCCCGTGGAGTATGAGAAGAGTAGAACAATTGAGTTCCAGCCAAGACCACGATCCAACCGTGGTGGCTGTGCAACTGTGGCTCTTCGCCTCCCTTCTGCTGTGTGGCTGAAAAAGCTATAGTATTGGCTTAAAAGGACGTCCCTCGGCAGCAGTGAAAGAGACCCCATCCTCTTATATAGACATTCCTTTTCCCAAATTTTATTTTTTTGGTAGTTAAGATTTTAGTTTGATTTTGTGCGCAAGTGAGAATCTTGAGCGTGGAACTTGGTTTTGTTGGTGGTTTGAAGACTTTGTTGGAGGCTGTCATTGCCATGCTTTTTCCTCTCAGATCTTGCTGAATCATTTGGTTAGTTGTTTAATTTTTAATCATGAGTGAGTAGTTTATCTTGTCTAGGGATTTGTTTATTAATAGAAGTGTAGTTGGATCATTTTAATTCAATAGAATTGTGATTTCTTTTCATGTTGGTTTGATTTCGTTTTATCAAGTAATTATCATGTTGTGAGTGGACTTGGCCAAAGTTACTTGCACCCTTGAGACAATTGAGTGAAGAACTGAAAGGTGAAATTCGATTGTTAGACCGCTTGATAGGACCCAACATAATAATGACTTGAAAGAGAAATTTGTATGATGGGAGGATGAATGAGTAATCAAAAATTCTGAACCTAGACTAAGAGAAATTAGTTCGAAAGAACGACTTTGGTCAGTTCAGGCAATTTAGTCGATTTCGAAAGAATAGACTAAATTCTGAATTGGTTGCAATTCCTCGAAATTATCTAATTTAGAGAAATGCACATGTTAAATCGTGTGATCCAACACTAGGGGTGTGCAAAACCAGTTAACTGGAATTTAGTTTAACCCAAAATCGGCTAACCAGTTTTTTGGTTAAAAAATTTTGAACCGTAACTGTACCGAAAATTTTGGTCAATCCAAAATTCCGATTCATCCAAAACCTGAACCATAACCGAACTGAAAAAGTCGGTTAACCGATTTTTCAATTCAGTTACCAGTTATCCGTTCATAAATAATAAAAAACGTATACTTTATTACCTAAAATTTTCATTTTTTAATGTTTAAGTTCCTTTTATAAAAATTAAACTTTAGTTATCTTTATAAATAATGAAAAAGTGTACTTTCTTACCTAAAATTTTTATTCTTTATGTATAATTTTTTTAAAAAAAATTATTTTCGGTTCAGTTAATCACTGGTTAACCGAATTTTCAAATTGTTCAAACCATAATCGAACCGAAAATCATAAATTTTTTCGAACCGATTTTTTTGAAAAATTTGTTTGGTTAAACGATTTTTTGGTTCGGTTTTTTCGGTTTTTCGATTCGGTTTTCGGTTTCAGTTTTTTTGCACACGACTATCCAACACCTTTCTGAACTAAATAAATCCCTAGGCATTTTTCCTTAATTTAATTTAGAAATTGTAAATTGCCGAATCAAAATTTTCGATTAAGTAATTGCTTAGCATTTTCTAATCGAAAGAATGACCACTACTGCAAGTGTGCAGGTAGTCGTAGTATAGATAAAAGATATCATTCCTCAGGGCTCATGTGACTTACTGAGTCTTGCCTATCAGAATGTGCTAAGTAAAATTCTGGTTCGAGTGGATTCGATTTAATAATAGCAATTCTAAATCAATAAGGGAAAAAAAAAAGGTCTAGGAATTCTCGTGGTTGTGAACTGAAATTGGGTTAAAAATAATGAACATGTCATTTCTTCTAATTGGTTAAATTCAAGGAATTATAATCTTTTCAAAAAC
Organism: Carnegiea gigantea; assembly: GCA_029747015.1. Lineage (NCBI taxonomy): Eukaryota > Viridiplantae > Streptophyta > Magnoliopsida > Caryophyllales > Cactaceae > Carnegiea > Carnegiea gigantea. The sequence goes on from JAKOGI010002752.1 coordinate 46,909, forward strand.
TCAGTCTATTCTGTCGAAATCAACTAAATTTGCCCAAACTAAGCAAAAGGCATTCTTTCAAACTAATTTGCCTTAATTCGTGTTTGATGTCTTCAATTACTTACTAGCTCTCCTAAAATGTAAATCTTTCTTTCGAGATGAAGTTATGTTAAGTCTTATCAAGCAGTCCAACAATCAAATATCATCTTTCAGATTTTCACTCGATTATTTCAAGAGTGCAAGCAAATTTCGGTCAAGAAACAACTCACAACAATCCAAACACTTGACAAAATAAAATTAAACCAATCATAAAAATAAACACAATTGTATAGATTAAAACATGATCTAACAACACTTCTACAAACTACTAAATCTCTAGACTAAAGAAAACTACTCAGACATGATTAAAAGATTAACAAACTAACAAATGATTGGCAAAATCTGAGATGGCCTTCAACCAAGGGCTTCAGAATTGCCTCAAGAACAAACTCTCACACTCAAGACTCACACCAATATAATAAGCAAACTAAAAAAACTACAAAATTTGAGAAAGAAACTAAAGCCCTAATCTATGCTATTCTATGCTTTTGCTTTGCTTAGGAATGATTGGGAATGCTGCAAAACGTCGCCTTTTATAGAGAGGCTTGGTCGATCTCAGTCGCACAGCCGAGGAAAATGAAGAGGCAGCAGTTATAGGCTCACCACGGTCCGTGGGGTGCACCACGGGCCGACTGTGGCCTTTGTTGGAACCAGGTTTTTACTCATTCTTTGCTCCACGGGCGTGGCATAACGTGGATAACCGTGAGGGAGGTCAAAATACATCTATTGAAGGGCAAATGCTAGATAAAAAGGCTAAAAATCCTGCAAAACACATCAAATAACTATACCCAAGCATAAATCGAGAATAGGAGAGTAAATAACAACTTAAAGCACATAATTCTCCTAAAAATGACACAAAATAGCCCTAAAATGATATACATATTGAGCACTTATCAAATTCCCCCATGCTTAAACTGTTGCTTGCCCACAAGCAATACAAAGATTAAAAATATACATAGGCTCCTCAGGATAGATATAGGTAACATTCAAATGGCAAAGCTAATTCAAAGGTAGCCTAAAAAGATGCAAAAAATCATTAATAAACAAAATAGGGAATGAAATTTTCAAAGACTTTTTATAGACCAGAATGTCAAACTTGAAATCAATCTCCCCCAAATTGTCAAATACAGTCATTCAACATATGAAACAAGCGAAACTAGTAAAGCCGGTAGAACCTCACTATAGTTATGTGGCACTCAGCACTCATGTGTTTGAAATTTGTATATTTATGAAGGTTCTCTCAAATCTCAACCTCAGACGCAAATCTACGATAAGCTTGAGAAGATTCTCAAATTCATCATCACTAAAAATGCAAACACATTAGACAATCATGAGGAATTTAATAGGCTTGTAACGGGGCTAAGGGTAAAGGTAAGAGGGGAACAAATATTTTTATAAATAAAGAGCTAAAAGCCATAGACCAAGAGCTAAACAATTCTAATGCATCATACTATATCCTTCTTAAACCATATCAATTCAGGATAGATCCCCAAATGAAGAGAGAAAGAGTTGAAAATCACAAAATAACTTACATTCCCACCAAGGACAACCGCTTTCTTCTTTTTTCTCGTTCTTTTTTCATTTCTTTTTTTCGCTTTCGAATTTTTTTTTCCTTATGTTTTTTTTTTTCCGTAAGCACTTATCGTTTGTTTTTTTTCAAAAAGGATAGTCAAGGGGGAAATCTATAACGAACTCTAAATTTCAACTCTCCTCTAAATTTTACACAATAAAACAAGGGATTAATCAATATCTCACAACCTTGCACCAAACAACCAAATTACACCACAAGATATCATTCTATCTTACTAACACATTATGATGCATAAGAATAGAGCACTCCTCTAGCCTTGGCTTAAAGGTAAGACAAGTATTCGGCCATGGCTTACAATAGGAGGTTCAAATTAAAAAAAATAGATACAGGCTCAAAGGGGCTAACAAGGGATATAATATACAACCAGGATGGCTATTTGGCGGTTGGGTTCAACGAATCAAAGAAAGAAAAATGCTTCAATCATATTGCCTAAATGCATATGCGAAATGTGAACTTGAACCAGAATAAAAACAAGTTCTAGAGAATTAACGTCAAGGAAGACTCACACATGAAAGAAATATAAGACTAATTTGATGAATAGTCTCTACATGCTCAAAGTCTCACGGGACTTCTACCAAAGACAAGGCTAGCTCACTAATAAATACAAGCCAAAATCTTGTAAAGACTCATGGGGTAAATCAACTCGCATCCAACATGTGGTCAAAACATGGAATTCATTTCGAAAACGCATTTGCAAACTTTTATGTAGAATTTGGGCGAGTCAAAGGATCAAAATAAACCAAAGAAAGCCACCAAATCTATAGGGATCATCATCGGAGGATTTTTTTCTTTTTCTTTTATTTTTTTCATTTTTCAATTTTTTTCATTTTTTATGATGCTCCTACAAACAATGTAAACTAAAATACAAAAGAAACTAATAAAAACAAAAATGCAACCTAGAATGCAAAGAAAACTAAATGCACTACTAAATAAAACTAAAACAATCAAAAACTACAAAAACTAGCACTAAAAACATATACAAAGTACAAACACACCAAACCGAAAGCAGGCATCAGGCGCCAAATGTAATGACTAACTCCACTATGCTTGAATCACACATTGCCCTCAATGTGGGCACATAATAGAAAAAGGGAAGGGGAGGAACACATATCATAAAACAAGATCAGAGAGGAAGAGGTGGAGGAGAATGGGGTCAGAAATTGCCTGGAAACTTTGCTGCACTTGACCCTTCTTCTATGGTTGAACTGGATCAATTAGCATATGAACATTGACTTTTTCAATTGGTTGTCCCACCAGATATGGCTTCAATCGCTGTTCATTGACTGTGAAAGCTCCGGTAGACTCACTCCATATCTCTATTGCTCCACTGGGTTGAACTTTGGTGATGGTAAATGGTCCCGACCATTGGGATTTCAGTTTACCCGAAAACAATCTCATCCTGAGTTGAATAGGAGGATCATATCACCTTTTCTAAAACGCTTCATCATGATATGTTTGTCATGCCATTTCTTAGATCGCTCTTTGTAAATACATGAATTTTCATAAGCCTCCAACCTTAGCTTGTTGGGCTCGTTTAGTTGCAGGAATTTCCATTCTCCAATCGCTTAAAGATCGAAATTGAGTGTCCTTATAGCCCAATAGGCCTTATGTTGCATCTTGACTGGCAAATGACAAGATTTTCCAAACACTAACCACTATGGAGTGGTGCCTAGAGGAGTCTTGTAAGTGGTGAGGTATGTCCAAAGAGCATCATCAAGCTTTAAGGACCAATCTTTGCGAGATCAATCCACGGTTTGCTCCAATATGCTTTTCAATTCTCTGTTCGAGAGTTCCACCTACCCACTTGTTTGGGGATGATAAGGCGTAGCGACCTTATGAAATATCCCATATTGTTTTTTTAAAGTGACTCAAAAGGGTTGTTGCAAAAATGTGTGCCGTTGTCACTTAGAAGAGCTCTCAGTGTGCCAAATCGTATGAAAATATTTTTCTTTAGAAATTTGAGGACAACCTTGGAATCATTTGTCGGGGATGCAATGGCTTCCACCTACTTAGAAACATAGTCAACTGCCACAAGAATGTAAAGATTGTTATTGAAAGGAGGAAAAGGACCCATGAAGTTGATCCCCATACATCAATAACTCTACCTCAAGTATGCCACTTTGAGGCATCTCATGCCTCTTGGAAATGTTCCCTACAAGTTGACATCTATCATAAGTCATGATAAATTTTCTTGCATCTTTAAAGAGTATGGGCCAATAGAAGCCTGCTTGGAGTACTTTCGTAATCGTTTTGTCTGGTCCAAGGGGCCACCATAAGTTGAAGCATGGCAATGGTATAAGACACTACGAACCTCATCATTAGGCAAGCATCTTTAATAAATCCCATCTCCACATAGCTTACGAAAGAAAGGTTTTTCCCTCACATAGTATTTGGCATTGGTAAAGAACTTTCTTTGTTAGTAGGACAATCCTAGAGGTAACACGCTGTACACCTCGAAGTTCACCATATCAACATACCATAGGGTAGCTTGTTGGGATATAGCTAATAACTTCTCATCAGGGAAAGAATCATCAATGGTAAGCTCTATACTAGGAGTGGCCTCTGGGCCTAAATGAGATAGATGATCGGCAACCACATTTGCCAACCTTGCCTTGTCTTTGATTTCTAAATTAAACTCTCAAAGGAGGAGGAACCTATCGGATGAGTTGAGGTTTGGTGTCAGATTTCTTCATTAAATGTTTTAAAGCGGCATGATCCTTGAAAACGATGATTTTAGAATTAATCAAGTAGGACCTAAATCTTTTCAAGGCAAAGACAGCTGCTAAGAACTCCTTCTCAGTCATGGCATAATTCAATTGAGCCTCATCGAGAGTACGGCTTGCATAGCATATAGCATTCGACTCATTGTCCTTCCATTGGCCTAAAACAGCCCCTACAGTGTAGTCACTTGCATCACACATTACTTCAAAAGGTAGCTCCTATTTTGGTGCTTGCATTACTGGGGCGGCCGTCAATGCCTCTTTTAATCTGTGAAAAGGACTCAAGCATTCTTCGTTAAACTTAAAAGATACATCCTTGACAAGTAATTGGGTGAGAGGTTTTGCAATCTTTGAAAAATCTTTTATGAACTGTCGATAAAAACAGACATGTTCGAGAAAACTTTTCACACCTTTTACAGAGATTGGCAGTGGTAATTTTTTAATCACCTCCACGTTTGCTTTGTCAACTTCAATGCCTTTGTTAGAAACAACATGACCAAGGACAACTTCCTCTTGCACCATAAAATAACATTTCTCCTAATTCAAGACCAAATTCACACATTCACATCGTTGCAGAACCTTAGATCATACGTTGTACCATACACAGAAAAATCATCCATAAAGACTTCCATTATGTCCTCTATAAAATCTGAGAAGGTAGCCATTATACAACGTTAAAATGTGGTAGGGGCATTACATAACCCAAATGGCAGCATACGTGCCATATGGACATATAAAAGTAGTCTTTTCTTGGTCATTTGGGTGGATAGAGATTTAAAAGAACCCCGAATATCTATCGAAGAAGCAAAAACATGAATTCTTTGCCAATCGTTCAAGCATTTGGTCATTGCAGGGAAGAGAAAAATGGTCTTTATGGGTGGCTTTATTCAATTTTCGATAATCAATGCACATATGCCATCTTATAACAGTCCTAGTAGGGATTAGTTCTTTATTCTCATTTTTTACAACAGTCATCTCTCCTTTCTTAGGTAAAACAGGGATAGGGCTTACCCACACACTATCTAAGATAGGGTAGATAATGCCGGCTTTAAGCAACTTCAAAATTTTCTTTTTAACCACCTCTTGCATGCTAGAGTTTAATCTTCTTTAGTGTTCAATTGAAGGCTTATGGTCGTCTTCCATTAAGATTCGATGCATACACAAGGAAGGATGAATTCCAATTCCTTTTAAGTCATCTAGGGTGTATCCTATGGCTTTATGATGCTTCCTAAGCACTCTAAGCAAAGAGACAATTTGGGCAGCATTCAAATTTGCATTCACAATCAAAGGATATGTAGATTTTGGTCCAAGATATTCATACCTTAATAATGAAGGGGCAGGATTTAACTCTGCCTCGGGAGCTTTGGCCTCATCAGACGAGGGCTTACTTTTATCTTGTAATAATTCCACCTTAGTAAGGGAGGGCGGAATTGGTAGAGAGGTTTCTAGCAATTGAGCACACTCGGCTACTTTGGAGTTTTCATCCTCAATAGTGCTATTATTCAACATCAAGCGTTCACGTGGATCATTAGAATTAATGTTAGACGCGATTTCCCATATTAAAGCATCAACCACATCAATCTTATTACATTCATCAGAAATAGAAGGAAACTTAGCAGCTTTTAATAAATTAAATTCCATATGAACATCACCACATCAAAAGTTAGTGTACCGTTTTTCACATCAATATGGCACCCTGCGGTGGCCAAGAATGGCCTCCCAAGAATGATTGGGGTCTGTGTATCCTCTTGTATTTTCAGAATCACAAAGTCTACTGGTATGTACAGATCCCTTACTTTTATTGGGACATCCTCCAAAATACCCAAAGGGTATTTTACAGAACGGTCTGCTAATTGTAAGGAGATAGTAGTTGGCCTTAGCTCTCCTAATTCGAATTTTTCACATAGAGAAAGGGGCATTAAGCTTAAGCTTGACCTAAATCACATAAAGTATGGTTTATAGGCATATTCCCTATCAGGCAGGGAATTGAAAAACTACTGGGATAGCTGGAAGCTTATTTTGAATCGCTACACCGCACTCTTCGGTCAAAGCTACAGTCCCATGTTCTTCTAGCTTTCGTTTGTTAGACAGAATTTCTTTAAGAAATTTAGCATATGAAGGCATTTGGATTGAAGCTCCAGTAAACGGTATGTTGCAACGTTTCTTAAGGACGTCTAAAAACTTTCCAAACTACATATCAAGTTTTGCCTTAGCCATCCTTTAAGGAAATGTTAAAGGTGGGTTGTAGGGCTTTGGAGAGGTGATCTTAGGATCCTTTGAAACCTCATCAGGCTTATGTGCGACATCAGCAATTACTTCCTTAGAGGGTGAAGATATTTCTTTCTCAACATTCTCAACATGCTCATAATTATCATGCGAAGAATCATTATTGGTGACTTCCTTAGGACCTTCTAGTTGTTTCCCTCCACTTGAAAACATTACATTGCATTGCTCCCTTGGGTTAAGCTCAGGCTTACTAGGCGATCTATTTGGGGGTGTAGATGAAAAAGTGGCTTTTTGGGTAATTTGGGCTTCTAACATCCAATTAGGAGTCGTAAGCACATCAACCTTAGAGGCTAATTATTTAATATACTCATCCTGTTTTTGTTGTGCCATAAGCATATTTTCTATCATTGAGTCCAAATTAGACTTTTGGGACATCTGAGAAGGGAATGGGGCTCTTCGAAAACCAGGGGGTACTCTAGCATTCATCGGGGGCATATTCACAGTGTTTGGATTCGATCTGTATGAACATGGATGATTTTTCCAACCCTGATTATAGGTACTAGAGTAAGGGTTATTGGTCGGTCTTGGGTTGAAATTTTAAACGTAATGAGCTTCATTAGGGTCTTAGGAAAAAGGACACCCAGCTTGGCAATTCAGAGTTATATGCTCAATTGAACCACAAATTTCATAAGAGGAAGGGGCACTAGAGTTCAGAGTATTAACATTCATTTGGTCCAGTCTTTGAGTCATGGTATCTACTTAGCAGAAAGTAAAGTAATTGTATCAACTTCAAGCTTACCTTCAACCCGCTTAGGTTAGATTCAATCTGTGGACCATTGGAAGTTGTTGAGCACCATCTCCTCGATCATATTATAGGCTTCATCCTTAGTCTTGCTCATCAGAGTTCCTCCTGCTGCCGCATCAATAGTGGACCTTACATGCTGGGTCACACCATTATAAAAGGCTTGGATAATCATCCAATGCTGAAGACCATGATGGGGGCACAAACGTAGCAGATCTTTAAAATGCTCTTAGGCTTCATAGAGCATCTCGTCATCTCTTTGCAGAAAGTCAGTGATCTGATTCCTTAGGCTCGGTATTTTGCTTGGAGGGAAGAATTTGGTGAGGAAAGCTCCTGTCAACTCATTCCAGGTGGTTATGCATTCAGACGACAGAGAGTGCAACCAAGCCCTCACTTTATCCCTCAAAGGGAAAGGGAACAGGCGCAGCCAAATCGTATCACTAGAGACTCCATTTAATTTCAGTGTATCACATACCTCTAAAAAGACCAAGAGGTGCAGATTTGGGTCTTCCAAGGGAGTTACACTGATTTAAGATTGTTGCACCATGGAAATGAGTGCTGGTTTGAGCTCAAAACTGTTGGCATCTACAGTAGGGCGAGCGATACTTGAGGCGATCCCCTGGACTCCTAGGGTAACAAAATCACGAAGAGTCCTTCGTTGTTCACTTCTTGCCATGTTTGAATTCCTTATGGCCTCGTGTCTTTGCTCTTTAATCCTTTGCTTTTTCCCCCTTAGGCAAAAAGTCCTTTCATCTCAGGATCGGGTTCATATAAGATCGGACTTCGCATAAACAGGAAAAATTCCTGCAAGCACTAACACTAACACTACCAGTGCAATTTAAACAAGCAAAGAAAGATAAAAAATAACAATGAAAAAAAAAAAAAAAAACTTAGTCACTTTCGCAAGACTAACTCAATAGTTAACAGTTTTAATCCCCGGTAATGGCGCCAAAAACTTAACCACTACTGCAAGCGTATAGGTAGTCATAGTATAGATAAAAGATATCGTTCCTCATGGCCTAATGTAACTTATTAAGTCTTGCCTATCAGAATGTACTAAGGTAAATTCTAGCTTAAGTGGATTCGATTTAACAATAGCAAATAAATTTTTCTAAATCAATAAGGGGAAAAAAGGTCTGGGAATTCTCGTAGAGGAAATTGGATCAAAAATAATAAACATGTGCTTTCTTCTAATTCGTTAAATTCGAGGAATTGTAATCGTTTTAGAAACTCAGTCTATTCTTTTGAAATCAACTAAATTTGCCTAAACTAAGCAAACGTCATTCTTTCAAATTAATTTGCCTTAATTCAAGTTCGATGTCTTCGATTACTTACTAACCCTCCTAACATGCAAATCTCTCTTTCGAGACGAAGTTATATTAAGTCTTATCAAGCAGTCTAACAACCAAATGCCACCTTTCAGTTTTTCACTCGATTGTTTCAAGAGTGCAAGCAAATTTTGATAAAAAATCAACTCACAACAATCCAAACACTTGACAAAATGAAATTAAACCAATCATGAAAATAAGCCCAATGGTATAGATTAAAACATGATCCAACAACACTTCCACAAACTACCAAATCCCTAGACTAAAGAAAACTACTCAGACATGATTAAAAACTAACAAACTAACCAATAATTGGAAAAATCTGAGCAAAAGGGGCTTGACTGAGATGACCTTCAACCAAGGGCTTCAGAACCGTCTCGAGAACAAACTCTCACACTCAAGACTCACACCAATACAATAACCAAACTAAAAAAAAAAACTATAAAATTTGAGAAAGAAACTAAAGCCCTAATCTATGTTATTCTATGCTTTTGCTTTGCTTGAAAATGATTGGGAATGCTGCAAAACGTCGCCTTTTATAGAGAGGCTCGGTTAATCTCAGCCGCATAGCCGAGGGAAAACAAAGAGGTAGTGGTGAGCGGGCCGACCTGTGGTCTATGCTGGAACTGAATTTTTGCTCATTCTTTGCTCCACGGGCGTGGTATAACATGGATAACCGCGGGGGAGGTGAAATACATCTATTGAAGGGCAAACGCTGGATAAAACACTAAAAATCCTGCAAAACACATCAAACAACTATACCCAAGCATAAATCGAGAATAAAAGAGCAAATAACAACTTAAAGCACATAATTCTTCTAAAAACGACACAAAATTGCCCTAGAATGATATACATATTGAGCACTTATCAAAGAACTTGGTAATTTTGCTTTTGGTCTCTGTGGACATGCGGTAATTTTGGTAATTTTGATATACAACACACGTGCACATACGGAAGTGTCAAGTTTTTAGCGTCCTTACCGGGACCAAATTGCTAAATATTGAGTCGATCTTGTAAGAGTGACTAAGTGTCTTTCTTTCATTTTTATTTATTTATTTATTTATCTTTCTAGTTTTGATTGCTTTTGTAGTGTTGGTGATTAACTTGTAAGAAGATTCTCCCTTTTATGTGAAGTCCATTCATTTACGAACGCGATCCTGAAATTGAGAGGATTTTTCATCAAAAGAGAAATAAGCAAAGGGTAGAAAGACAAAGCCGCAAGGCTTAAGAAACTTGATGGAACCACCAAGAAGGGAACTTGAAAGAAGGACACTTCAGGATTTCATCACTCCGGGTGTCCAAGGTATCACCTCTAGTATAGCTAAACCTACATTGGAGGTAAACAAGTTTGAGTTGCTGCCGGCACTAGTCTCAATGGTTGAACAAACGCCGTTTGGAGGATCACCAATGGAGGACCCTAATCTTCATCTCTCAATCTTTTTGGAGGTATGCGATACATTAAAGTTAAATGGGGTCTTCACCGATGCAATTCGCCTTCGCCTATTCTTGTTTTCTCCCAAGAACAAGGCGCGTGCATGCTTGGCTACATTCATTGCCACCAGGTTCCATCACCACTTGGGACGAGCTAACTAATGCCTTGCTTGGCAAATTCTTCCCACCATCAAAGACGGCAAGTATAAGGAACCAAATCACTACCTTCACTCAAAGGGAAGACGAATTGCTCTAGGAAGCTTGGGAGTGATACAAGGACTTGCTAAGGTTATGTCCTCATCATGGATTCCAAAGGTGGATGATCATCCAAACCTTTTATAATGGAGTTACTCAAGTGGTGCGGTCCACCATAGATGCGGTGGCAGGAGACACTTTGATGAACAAGACATAGGACAAAGCCTTCAATTTGATAGAGGAGATAGCACTAAATAATTTCCAATGGTCCACCGAATGAGGCCAACCCAAGCAGGTTGGAGGTAAGCTTGAAGTTGATGCACTTACTTTGCTTTCTGCTAAAGTTGATGCTATGACTCAAAGGTTAGACCGCATGAATGTGAATGCTATGAATTCTAGTGCTCCTTCCCCATGTGAAATTTGTTGTTCTATTGAACATGTGACTTTGAAATGCCAAGTTGGGAGTCCTTTTTTCTAAGACTCTAGTGAAGACAATTATGTCCAAGATTTCAACCGAGACCGACCAATGACCCTTACTCCAGTACCTATAATCCGGGTTGGAGGAACCATCCGAATTTCTCATATAGGTCTAATTTAAACCCTCTGAATATGCCCCCAGTAAATGCTAGGCCACCCCCTGGTTTTCAAAGACCACCTTTCCCTTCACAAGCTCCCCAAAAGTCCAATGTAGAGGCCATGATGGAGAGTATGCTTTTGGCATAACAAAAGCAAGATGAGTATATAAAGTAATTAGCCTCTAAGGTTGATGTGCTTACAACTCATAATAAGATGTTGGAAGTCCACATTGCCCAACAAGCTAGCTCTTCATCTACACCTCCGAGTAGACTCCTGAGTAAACCAGAATCTAACCCCATGAGCATTGTAATTATGTTACCTTAAAGGAAGGTGTAGAGGGCCCTATTGACCCCAAGGACACACCATTTAAAGAGGGTACAAAAATAATCATGGTTGAGAGTAAGGAGAAAAATGATGGTGGCAAGGTCATGACATTCATAGAGAATGAAAGTTTAGAGATCCCCACATTTTTTTCCACCTAAGCTTCCTGACCCATGTAGTTTTTCTATCCCCTGTGTTGTGGAAAGATGAAAATTGAGAGAGCCCTATGTGACCTAGGTGCAAGCGTCAGTTTAATGCCATACTCTTTATTTCATAGGTTTTACTTAGGACCATTATAACTTGCACCCTTTTTCCTATAGCTAGCAGACAGTTCTGAAATGCAAACTTTAGGCAAATTAGAGGATGTGCCAGTCAAACCAGGAGATATTTGGATATTGGAAGACTTTATCATTGCTAATATGATTGAGATTGATGATACCTAAATTATTCTAGGTAGGCCCTTCATGGCAACAGCAGGTTGCCATATTGATGTAAAAAGGGAGCGGATAACATTTGAAATACAAGGGTGTTATGCTATGCTCTGCCATGTGGAGGAGAAAGTGGTTTCTCCTAATTCTTCCTTATTAGATGCATTCTCCCCTTCTCCTGAGATTAACATAGAGGGCGTTTTGAATTGTTAAGATCCTCTTGATTTTTATTAGATTTTCACTGAGGATTCCGACCAAGGGTATGTTAAGGTAGAGTTTGCTGCTCCTACGCCACCTAGCATATCCGAGGTTAAGGCATATGCTTCTAATGAGTCTACTGTGAGTGACTATTGTAGGTTTACTTAAGCGGTTCTCTCTTTGCCCTATAGGCAAGGACTTGATGCAGACTTTGATTTGGGGGTTGAACAAGATAATAATGGCCAGTCTAATGGACCACGTAGTCGGTTTATCCTATATGCTGACAGTATGCTATGGCATCAATTGATGATAACGAAGGACCTCCAACTTGAGCTTTTGAGGTGGCACCTCCGTTTGAAGAAGTTCAATTTTGTGGTTCGTGATAATAATGACGTCCACACACTCACCGATCCAGACTGAACGTAGAAGCATGGTCAAGCTCCTGACCTTAAAAGAGCACTTCTTGGGAGGCAACCTAAGCCCCTTTTATAGCTTTGATTTTCATTTCTTGATAGTTTTTCATAGTAAGAAAAAAATAAAGATGAGAGAAAAAGAACACAAAAGAGAAGAAAAAGAAAAAAAGGGGGGGAAGAAAAAGGGAACACAAGAAAAAAGAAGAAAGAAGAACAAAAAAACAAGAGAAAAAAATGTTGGGCACCACGAACTGCAGCATTCTAATCCAGCCCATTGGGTGCCCAATCAGTAAAAAAAAAAATTTTAAAAATCAGTTTCCAGGAGACACCGTGGTCAGACTGTGGTGACTCCCACAGTCCATGGTGAGCTGGTACGGGTCGCGGTCAAGGGTTTTGACCGCAGTGACCGTCTCATTTTCCCTCATCTTCTTCTTCTTCTTCTTCAAGACACACTCTCTCTACCTCCCTATTCTCTCTCTAAACCCACCATTGCTACACCTTCATTTCTCCTTCATTTTTTCTCATTTTCATTTCTTTTTCACTCAAAAATCTTCCCTTTTCACTTAATCTTTCCCTTTCTCCCACAAATTTCACCTCTTTCCACCATTCCTTATTCAACTTCATCTCACCTTCATCCATCTTCCATAACCACCTTCTTCCCTTTCTAATTCTTCTTCTTTTTCACCTAAATTTGTCATTTTTCTTCCTGGCATTCTTTTTTTTTAGGTTTTTCTTTCAATTTTTCTTCCATTTTGCAACCATGGCACCCACTAGGAGACAAAGGAGTATTCAGGAGGTAAGAACATCTAGCCAAGCACCATGCCCGCCTCAACGAACCTTCCGAACTTCCATCAATGTACGAGCTCAAGGTAACATTGCTCATTCTCTTGGTTTAACCAACCCTGATCATGTTACTAGACATGCATGCTTGACTGAATGCATTTTTGTGGCAACTCATTACTATGATGAGGAATTATTAAGCAATTTAAGATTGTTAGATGATATATAGTGGTTGTTTGCACGGGGGGTATATGACATTTCATTGAGATTAAGGGAGCATACATATCGGGATCTTACCTTAGAATTCCTGAGTACTCTACATGTTGAGGTCACTCGAGGGCCTCAATGTCAAGCGGGGTGTATTTTCTTTTATTCACAAGGGTAATTTTATGAGTTGAACTTAGGTACCTTCAATAACATCTTTGGTTTTCCACTTAGCATGGATTTATCAAACCTTCAAGTCCCTCGAGAATTCAGCCCGAATGCATTTTGGGGCGAGCTTTCGGAGAGTGTTAGTTATAGTACTAGTTCTTCCAAATGCACCTATATTCGAAACCCTTGCATTCGGGTAGCTCAGCGCATCCTTGCTTGTTGTTTCATTTCTCGGGATGATAGTTTGAATGTCCCGAGATTGTCTGAGCTATATTTTCTCTCTTGTATGCTTGAAGGTATTCAACTTGATCCTGGGGCGTTCTTGGCTGAACAGTTGTATAGTGCTGTTGTTAGCACTAAGGGTAAGATAGTCATTGGTGGTATTATCACTACCATTGCTAGATTTTTGGGTGTTGAGCCCAAGCTTGAGGATCGATATCTGGGTCTGAGCGGCTTGATCAAGCCACTTTTGAGCTAATGAACTTTTGAAAAGTAGAGGCTGGACGTTTGTGTTGGATTTATCCTAGGATTGGATTCTGCCGCCTCCCAATGTTGATCGAACCATCTTACTTCACCTCGATAACCTTTATTGGGTACCTAGTGATGCTGAGGTTATTCAACCCGCACCCACTCCACCCCCATTTACTAGACACATTGGACGTAATTCTTCTTCCCAACCACCCTCACTGACTATGTCGACCTCCAAGCCACCCTTCAGTCCATCCAGGACGGGCAATATCCCTTCGAGCCTACGTTACTTCTAAGAACGCCGCTCTTCGAGACTTTGTCCAAGAGCGCCACGACGAGTTGCATGGGATGCTTGCTACCTAGACCCAATACGTTTAAGATTAGGCTTGTTTAAAGACCTAGCGAGATTCGCATATCTCCTATAGCCAACCACCCCACCCTCCTGCCCCTCCTTCTTTCTAATTGTTTCTTACTACTCCCCTTTCCTCTTCCGCTTTTCTAATTTGTGCACACATTGAGGACAATATTTTGTTCAAGCATGCAGGAGTTAGTCCGTATTTGATGGCGTTTGGTACCTGATTTGGTTTGGTGTGTGCTTGTGTATGTATTATACATATTCTTCGTGATTGCATTTGGAGTTACATTGTAGGTTTTAATCTTATGTGATTAGAACATGTTAGAAGTACATTTAGGTTTCTATGCATTTTAGGTTTTCATACTTTCTTTTCATAATTTTTGCATTGTTTTGGTATTGTTATTAGGAGCACACATTTTATCAAGTAAAAAAAACGCAAAAAGAAAAAAATTCTCCGATAATGATCTTTGTAGACTAGGTGGACTTCTTTGGTTTAGATTGAACTTTTGATTTGCACAAATGGGCATAAAAATGTTTGAGAATGAGTTTCAAAAATGAGCTTCATGTCTTGACCATATGTTGAGTGCAAGTTGATTACACCATAACTCTTTACGTGAATTTTGGTATGTGCTTACTAATGAGCTAGTTATGACCTTGGTAGATGTCCTGTGAGGCTTTGAGCTTTTAATGACTAATTTATCAATTTATTCTCTTGCCAATTCATGAGCAACTCTTCATTGACATCATTTCTCGAGAACTTGCTTGAATTCTCATTCAAGATTATATTTCGCATATGCATTTAAGCAACATGATTGAAGCATGCTTTGACTTGTTAGCCTAAAAGACCAAATAGACTTTGTTATGCATTATATACCTTACTAGCCCCTTTAAGCTTATATCCATTTTTTATTGATTTGAACCTCCTACCATAGCTATGGCCAAGCAATTATCTAACCCTTTAGCCAAAACTAGAGGAGCGTTTCATCCTTGTACATCGAGTTTAATTAGGAACTAGTAAGGTGTACTGAGATCTTTTTGGTGGATTTGGTTGTTCGGTGAAGGGATTTGTGTTCTTTTTTTATATAAGAAATCCCTTGTCTTGTGGTGCAAAGATTAGAGAAGAGTTGAAATTCAAAGTTTGATATGGTTTCCCCAGGCTAACTCTTTCGGAAAAAAAAAAGAAAACAAAAGAAAACAAAAGGAATAATAAAAAGAGCATTAGCCTTGTTTGGATTGTAAAAGGTATTTATAACTTTCAACTCTTTATCTCTTTAAATAGGGATGTATTTTGTAGATGAATTGTATTGGTCTAGGAGAATGTTGTATAGCGCATTGGAAATGTTTAGCTCCTAGTCTATGACTTCTAGCTCCATATTTTCAAAATATTCATTCCTCTCTTACCTTTACCCACGACCCCGTTACAACCTTATAAAAGTTCTCATGATTGTTTAATATGTATTACATTCTAGTGATGGTGAATTAGATAGTCTTATTAAGCTTATAGTAGATTTGAATCTATGGAATGAGAATTGAGGGAACCTTCTTACATTTTCAAACACATGTGTGATGAGTGCCATATGACTACAGTGAGGTTCTACCGGCATTACTAGCTCAATTTCTTTCATACGTTAATGTGATTGCATTTGATGATTTGGGGGGATTGATTCAAATTTGCATCAAGTGGTTTCGAAAACTTCATTTCTTGGTTTGTTTGTTAAATGATTTTGGTACCTTTTGGGCTAACTTTGGATCGACTTTGCCATTAGAATGCTACCAATGTCTCTCTTGAGGAGGTTTTAAATAATTTTTGGTCTTAGCGTTGCTTAGGGACAAGCAACAGTTCAAGCATAAAAGCATTTGATAAGTGCTTAACGTGTATATTATTTTAGGATCATTTTGTTGCATTTTTAGGATAATTGTGTGCTTTATACTATAATTTATACTCCTATTCTGGTTTTATACTTAGGTATGGTTGTTTGATGATAATTGCAGGATTTTAGATCGTTTGACCCAGCATTTGACCCCCATTTTGAGTATTTATTGACCTACTATGGAGATACCCCAAAACCTATAGCCATGGAGCAAGAGAAGAGCAGAAGAATTCGGTTCCAGCCAAGACTACAGTCCAACCATGGTGGCTGCCACTAACCGTAGTGCCTGTGTAATTGTGGCCTCTTCGTCTCCCTTCAGTTATGTGGCTGAGAAAGCTGGAGTATTGGCTTAAAAGGACATCCCTCGGCAGCAATGAAAGAGACCCCATCATATTATATAGACATGCCCTTTCCCAACTTTTATTTTTTTGGTAGTTAAGATTTTAGTTTGATTTTGTGTGCAAGTGAGAATCTTGAGCGTGGAACTCGGTTTTGTTAGTGGTTTGAAGACTTTGTTGGAGGCTGTCATTGCCAAGCTTTTCCCTCCCAAATCTCACTGAATCATTTGGTTAGTTGTTTAATTTTTAATCATGAGTGAGTAGTTCATCTTGTCTAGGGATTTGTTTGTTAATGGAAGTGTAGTTGGATCGTTTTAATTCAATAGAATTTGCTTTCTTTTTATGTTGGTTTTATTCGTTTTGTCAAGTAATTATTATGTTGTGAGTGGACTTGGCCAAATTAGCTTGCACCCTTGAGACAATTGAGTGAAGAACTAAAAGGTGAAATTTAGTTCTTAGAGTGCTTGATAGGGCCTAATATAGCAATGACTTGAAAGAGAAATTTGTATCTTAGGAGGATAAATGAGTAATCAAAAATACTGAACTTAGATTAAGACAAATTAGTTTGAAAGAATAACTTTGGTTTAGTTTAAGCAATTTAGTCAATTTCGAAAGAATAGACTGAATTCTGAATTAATTGCAATTCCTCGAAATTATCTAATTTAGAAAAATGCACATATTAAATCGCATGATCTAACACCTTTCTTTACTACATAAATCTCTAGATGTTTTTCCTTAATTCAATTTAGAAATTGTCAAATTGCCAAATCAAAATCCTCGATTAAGTAAATTAGCATTTTCTAATAGAAAGAACTTGGTAATTTTGCTTTTGGTCCCTGTTGATGATACTTTCTTTTTAACTACAATACCCATGCACTTGCAGTAGTGTCAATAGTTTACTTTATGGAATTCTCAGATCCAAAGTACCCATTTTTTGAAGACTAACCAAATATCAGCAATGCACGTTCAGGAGGATTCATTGGATTCTTACATCTCCTCATGGTCCAACAAAAATTTCATACAATAGATGCCTATATGTGGAAGTGCACTATTCATAATTGAGTATGCACATGGAAAAGTTCAACTAGCTTATTATCTTATTTAGATAGTTGATTTCGATGACCATAATGATCGACAACAAGAATGGTTCCCAGAACAACGAGAATTAGTTACTGATCCTGCGTTAGCTATAGCCATCAGTTTTTACAACATTTAACATCAAAGTTGGGCATAATTGAACGAGAAAAAACACTAATGCATTGCGGGAAAACTATTTTCGCTTATCACAATGAGCTTAGCAAATATATGAAGGTGGAGAAGTGGCTTCAGAAGATGTCTATGATTATCTCTTTGATGTTAGAGTCAAAAAATTCTTATCAGAAAAAGAAAAGAAACATCTTCTTGAATTATTCGAAAAATAGAATCCAAAGCATCTTCAATTTGACGAAGATTTTGATAATTATCCAGATAATGATGGTCCGGAGGATATTACTGGAGATGAAGGCATTCACAATCTCAATATAGATGAATATTCTCGTCAGCATTAAAAGACATTGAAAAGTGGTTGCTCAATTATTGTACTAGTATGACAAGTGTCAGGTCTGTAAAATAAAGCAGTTTACTGTAACCATGTGAATGTAACTATAACCATGTCTAAAATCAGTGTGCACTGTAGCCGTTATGGCATCCTATGTATTCATACTCCTCTATAAAAGAAGATGCTGAGTGTTGAGAAGGGACACGGTCATTTGAGCATATTTGAGCAAAAGAGAAGTCGGGATTCCCTATTTCTCTATGAGCAAGCGTTTCTAATGATCTTAGTAGCTTAAGTCCTCTTCAATCTTTCCATTGTAATATTTTCACTTTCAAGCTTTCATTAAAAGAAGTTTCCCCATAGGGAATGCTATTTAATTGAACCCCATGTCTTAAATATTATAATTTCTTGGTTAACTTCCCACTATCCTTTAAAAGATTTAAAACTTGATTAGTGACTATAGTCTAAGGTAGAAAATAAAATGGATCTGTGCTATACTTAATCTAAGGGAAGTGTGGTTGAGATTACCATTTTCTGTAAACCTGAAGCTAGGGGAACGTTGAGTCTAGCGCCGACTAAGTCAGGTAAAGATCAAAACTCTCTAATTAAGTTTCAATTATTTTGCTAAGCATGGTGGACCTATAACAAAAAGTATAATATTTATGATATAAGTAGTAGATTGTGATAATTAGTACTAGTAAAGTTATTATAAGAAGGTTAATCATTTAAAACAAGCATATTTCTTAAAAAAATTTAAAAATAGGTTATTTGCATAATTTACCCTCTTTAGGGGCTTTTTTGTAGTTTCTAAAAGTATAAAGGTCAAACTAATAAGAAAAAGGACCTAAAAATCTTTTGTTTAAAAACATCGGGTACTCCAGTGTTGTTTTCAGAAAGTCATGGTACTTCAAAGTCATTTTTGGACACGAATGTTTATAATATAATTTGTCTCAAGGGCCTAAAAATAGTTGGACTAAAACTTAGGATACTTGAGAGTTGCAAATTTATTGTCAACAGCCAGGAACATACAAAGTCTATTGAATAATGAATGCCATCAAATTATAAGCTTAACTAAATTTAAATTGCTATGTCGGTGTTGGGTTTGAAGCTATAATGAGAATTTGAATGCTTCAGGAAAGAGTTTTGTTGTGTCTATATATATATATATATATATATATATATATATATATATATATATATATATATATATATATATATATATATATATATATATATAGACATACATACATACATGCATATCAACCACCAAAAATTGAAAAATTGAGTAATTGGCTAGGTACCAGAACTAACGGTTCAAGTTTTGGTCCCAAAAATTAAGAAAACGGGTCTAATTTCAATCCCTAGAAATAAGGAACCGGCTTGACTAGTTCCAATTCTAATTCCTGATTTTTGAGACAGGTATTTATAACTTCCCACCCCTAGCAATGGTGTCGTTGATTGTCAAAACAAATTGCAGTTTTTTTTATTAGAACAAATTGTAGTTGATGCGCATTCTTGGCATAACGGTTTAAAAGTATTAAATATAATTATTTTAAAACTTTTAATTCTAATTCATATTTAATTCAGATTACTTTTGATACCATATAAATTACATCCTAAACATCACCCTGGGGTGACATTCGGGGGAATTGAAATAATAATAATAATGATTATGATGATAATAATAATAACCTAACATATAAAAATCGACTACATTAGTTTTTTCGTTGCATTGGGCAACATATTAATGATTATAATTTTTTCTGTCTTTGTGTTAATTTTAGATTCTTAATATAATATATAAAATTTGACTACTTCAGTTAGTTTGGATTGGCATGTGACAACATATCATTGGTTATAATTTTTATCTTTTGTTTACTTATAATATTTTAAGTTCTTAATTTTCTAATGCAGGATTCTATTGTGTGAACTATTTCAACTTGGTTAATTCCCATTCAGGTCCTGTTCGTTTCGTGGGTCAATTTTGCAACATCAATCTCAACCTACTTCAACCTATTTCAACCTACTTCAACTTACTTTAACCTACTATAATCTATTTCAATCCACTTCAACCAACTTCTACTATTTTAATCAAGTTCAATTTATCACATAAAAAAACTTAACTCAATTCAACATACTTTAACCCACCTCAACCTACTTCATCCTTTTACCAACCCTAATTTACCTACGAAAAGAACAGGCCCTCAGAGTTCATGAATCTTAACATTCAATTAATTCCTTGCATGAATATGCAATGTATGCTTCCAATAAAGTACAAGAAAAAAAACCCCCTTATTTCTTGCATGAAACATATATTTGACTTAGTAATAATAAACACATTTTAACATTGCAATTATTCAAAGATTCAACTGGTTGTAGAATAGCTATATCCAACAGTCATGTAGTAAATATTCTCAACCAAGTCACCTAAACTTGCTAAAAGTTGTCATCCCTATATTCACATGCAATTGACATTGTTGATTAATCACCAAAGATGCCATCATTTCTTTAAATAAAATTTAGACGTGCCCTCATTTTTTTTAAATTTAGACTTACTATTAAGCTCAACTCAAAAGATGTCTTAAATAATAACAAATTCAAAGTATGTATCCATGAAGCGTGTATTGTTTGAATAAGAGGATGTTCAATGTCAAGCCAATCCTTTGGCTCACAAGTTGGTTGGGGGGAGAGGATGGCGTCTCCCTTAAGCCTATTTTTTTTCTCTCAGTTATGAACCTTCACAATGTAAGACTCACTATTTGGGTACCATAAATAAATTAAGTTCCATGGAGTCATTTCACCGCACACAATCGTTCTTTTTACTCAATAAAAGAGAAACAAAATTCAAAAAAAAAGAAAAAAGCAAAAAAGGACAAGAGAGAGAGTTGGGCGAGCAACCGCAACTTGCAAGCTGGCTTACGAGCCGAGCCGTAACCACTGTGCACTGCAGGCAGCTTGAGTGGCTCGCTTGTATGGCTTGGTTTGCGAGCCAAAGGTTGCACATTCTCTGAAGTCGTTATATGTAGAATAGTCTACTATCATATATTACAACCTTATAAGACATTGTATTTCTGCCAAATTTAGAGGCTTGTGTTTTTAGTTTGTGCAACTGTTTTGCTTAGAATTGTTCTAGTACTTCTATATAAATTTTATCATTCACGTAATTGAATTAAGAATTTTATCTTCTCCTCCATCTCATCCTCTCTCACAGGGAAAAAACCCTAGCTGTCTCTATTTTTTTTGTGGTAAGGGACTACTACCGGCCGTAACTGCTAGTGATAATCCCTAATTCTCAATTCTTTCAACGTTTTATTTATTTTATAAGTCAATTTACTATTGATTTTATATTTCTTTCTGGTAAATTCTCTCTGCTTTGTGGGATTGGGGTTCCCTCCATGGTGTGAGTTTTGTTTCTCGCCTTGGTGCGAGTTTAGTATTGTTTTTCTTCTCCCCTTTGTGTTAGTTTTCATAGATTTGACACAATTACATGTGGAAGATAGGTGAATCTTATGATAGATTCTGTATTTGTTTTTATCATCGGATGAATCGACAATGAAATTTCATAAGGTTCTATCATGGCAATGTTCATTTCAAGCATAATCTACCTTGTCAAATAGATATATGCTCTATAAACTTATACTATAGCTCGTTGATGTTCGTGAAAAACACAATGATATTGAAGAGTGTTGTTTGTGGGCAGAAGGGTGCTATAAATTTAGAGTCGGTGGAGAGTATATTTACCATTAATTTCTTCGAGATGGGAATTTATTTTGATGATCTAGGTCCATTCTTATTAGATGATTTTCAAGGTAAATGCCTTACTATCTTTCATTAATGAATCTCACTTTTTTATCAAAAAAAGTTTTATCGTTCATGTTTTTCCATTATATTTAGTATTTACAGTAAATTAGAAAAATAAAAGTTTACAGTTAAACATGCAAAATCGGTGTTATACCGAACCAGTTAAGAAATGGTACAAGTTATTGTCCGATATTATACCAGTCAAATATCAGTTAATACCGCTCTGTACCGTCAAATACCGGACGGTACCGATATTTTCGGTCAAATATCGCCCAGTGCTCTAAAATTTCAAATTTTAGTCATCTAATTTTTTTAATTTTTTTTTTGGAAATTCCAAATGGTGCAGTATGTCTTATTTTAATTAAAAAAAAAATATTATAACTGGTATGATATTTGTGACTTCGTGCAAAACGTGATCGTACAAGTGGCTTCGGGCCTTCTACTACTGATTGTACGAAACAGAGTATGATAACTAGTGCAAGTATGCTAAAAAAAGGACAGCTGTTGTAATCGGGCCGTGGTGCGAGGGCTCAAGAAGAATCTCTAGCTGGACCTTTTGAGTATAACCTGAAGGCCCAACACTTGGACCCTCTACGCCATGTCTATCTCAAACACTATATATTAGCCGCACCATCTTCTCCGTCAAGGATTAGGGTTTTGAGTGTTACATAAGCCGCCCTCCACCCCTTCCCCGAGCCCCTCGAACGCAGCCGCAGCCGCAGCCGCAGCGTTGCTCCAACAACTTTTAATCATGGGGTACGATTCTTCATATTCAATGCCTTGCCCATTTTCTTTGCTCATGTTCGCTCTTTGTTTTTCATCTTCAACATTTCTCTGCTGCGGTTCTTTTTTTCTTTTTTCTTAATTTGTTTGAGCTTGTAAAATGGAATTGTAACTGTGAAATTTTTTGTGGGCATGTTTGTGTTTGCACAATTTCCACTTTGGTTTTTTCAGTTTACTTGTGTTTACGCAATTTTTGTTTTTTGGTGTTTCGATCTAATTTGTTGTTGCTACTGTGGATCTTATTGCGCATGTTATGCTTAGAAGCATGGGAAGATTTCATTCGTTTTCTTTAAGAAAATAAATGATGAAGTGGATATTAATGTTGTGGTAGTTTGTTAATGGCTTAGATTGGAGCATGATACTCGAATATCTTACATTTCTAGATTTGTACTGTTTATGACCAATGCGCATAAGAGATGTGATTCGGAAAAGATTTACCCTTGACGTTACGATGGGTAAGCGTTTGCAAATTTTCTTAACGAAGAGGTCTGAATTAAAGCTTGTAAATCTGATTATATCATTTATTGGTTTTAGTCAGGTTTCCTTTGAATGTCTTCGCTGCTCTGCTGTGTGGGTTTTGGGTACCTGATCCAAAAAAGTGTGGGTTTTGTGTAATAGATTATTAGATTTACCACCACTATATATGATCTTCGTGTGCGTTTTAGTTTCTTGCATCCCAGGATGATTCTTAGTCCTACATGTGAAACTTAAGAGGTTCTGCGTAGCCTTACATAATAATTTATCTGAAATGGATTACTCTTAGTTTTAAATCTCAAAACACTAGGAACAAGATGGTTGAGCTACATTTTTGTTCATTACAAATGACCATATAATGTTTTGCACTTAACAAATTAGCTAAAATTTTTGACGACAGCTGCTGTTTTAATGGAGATGTGCTGGGGAATTGATGGGTTTAAGGGTGTAAGCCTCTGATGGGAGGTTGTCTGGAGTGTGGTTAGGAAGAGAGGGGCTTAGATTTGGGTATACTAATGGTTCAATGAATTAATGTTCTCTGTGTATTTCCAGTAAGACACGTGGTATGGGAGCTGCTCGCAAGCTCAAGTCCCACCGCAGAAGGCAAAGGTGGGCTGACAAGGCTTACAAGAAGTCTCACCTTGGCAACGAATGGAAGAAGCCTTTTGCTGGGTCATCTCATGCTAAGGGAATCGTCCTTGAGAAGATGTAAGGCCATATGCCTTATGCACTAATAAATGCACTTTGTATCTGTAACTACTTTATGAATTAGCTTATTGATTGGTTTGGTGTTTTGGGCGTACTTTGCAGCGGTATAGAGGCTAAGCAGCCAAACTCTGCTATTCGTAAGTGTGCCCGTGTTCAATTGATCAAGAATGGGAAAAAGATTGCAGCTTTTGTGCCAAATGATGGTTGCTTGAACTTCATTGAAGAGAATGTGAGTGGCTTTCCAAATGTTGTCTAACCTTTGGTGATCTAATGATTCTGGTTTATTGATTTTTCTGTCACCTAATTACAATGTCATGCTGGTAATGTAGGATGAGGTGTTGATTGCTGGATTTGGACGTAAGGGTCACGCCGTGGGAGATATTCCTGGAGTTCGGTTCAAGGTCGTGAAAGTTGCAGGTGTCTCGCTCCTTGCCTTGTTCAAGGAGAAGAAGGAGAAGCCTAGGTCTTGAAGTATTTATGTCTGTTTAGGGCACTTCGCTACTGCTGAACAGCATATTGTGCTTATGCAGTGTAAGAATAGTGGTGGAACTCTGTTATCAAGCCTGTTCTTATGAAATTGTTTTGTTTAAGTTCTACTTATATGTAGTGATTATGCAACCATCATTTTTGAGGACTTGGAGTTATTTAGATGCTGTTGTCAGTGTTTGCAAATTGTCCCGTTCTTGAAAGATATGTTTGACTCCACTTGAATATTATCCTATTTGAACTGTCCAGACAGAATTAATCCTGAAAGATTCATTCAAGTCTACATGTTCTGGCTATGTGGAGTAACTAGGGTGTGTAGATTTAAGGAAGCATTTTGGTCCTGACTCTGATGATGATAGTTGCGTGAGACTCTAATTGATCCCATTATTGAAAGATTTGTTTGACCGTACTTTGAATAGGACCCAATCTGAACTAACCAAATAAAATTGGTCTTGAAAGATTCATTCAACTCTATGGCTGTGTTCGATAATAGTGTTTTGAGTAATATTTTAGTGTTTTGAATAAGTAAATACAATAATCAATCAATTTTTAGTGTTTCGTAACTTAATATTTTGACCAGCATTTTAAGTAGTATTTAGCATTTTAAGAATTGTTCTTGAAAAGTTAATTATATTAGCTTTTGCCATTTAGAAGCAGCGTTTTATATTTTTTGGCCAAAAATAATATTTGAAAGTTTATATTTGGAAATAATCTATATGCTTTTATGTTATTTTATATTAATCAGCCAATCCAACATTTAAATTTACCGAACATATTTATTTCAACCACTCATTTAAACAACTATCCACTAACAGCTAAATTAGAAGCGCTATCAACTATCTAAACGATCATTCACTATCTGAGCTATTATCCACTACCTAAAAAGCTAATTTACCAAATGGGGCCTACATTTTATTTTAGTTTTGTAAGAAAGGTAAGTATACATTCTAGTTAACCCTTCTCTCAACGGTTCTTCCTAAATTATCCTTATAGAGGATATGAAGAAGGTCTCTATGCGGAACCTCGTTCTATACCATTATGGACTGAAGTGATAAACCATACTTCGCTAGCCAGTAGGCTGCACCATTGCCTTGCCTAAAAAAATGTGTGATAATAATTTTGTTACAATACTGGATTTAAGTGTGAATATCTTAAATGAATACTTGGATTTCCCATGGTACTTGGATGTGTCCCTGGACCGCTGAAAAGGATATTGTTGTCTCCCTCGATATGGATATCTGTGAAGCTTGCTTGTAGTGCTGCTCTGATGCCATTTCTCATTGATGTTACTTCTGCTACCAAAACTGACGCCGCTCCTAGATAAAATGATGCCGCTTGAATAAATCTCCCTTCCCAATTATAAAGTATGAACCCTCCTGCCGCTCCTTGTAACATTTTGGATCCATCAAAATTGATTTTAATGGATCCTCCTTGAGGTTTTCTCCATACTACCCAATGAATCTTCTTACGATTGCCACCTGACTGGTTTGGAATTGGTGTATAGAGTGGATTTGTGAGTTTGTATCTAATACGCCATTCGGCATTAGCTTTTTTGGCTCTTATTAGTGTACTTTCTGGAATAGGTGTTTCACTCTGAAGCACCATGTTATTTCTTGTTTTCCATATGGTCCAAATGAGCGTAACTACTCTATCTATTTGCATTGCAGGGGTTGTAGTCTTAACACTTGACAACTTTTGTAGAATGTTATTCTGTGTACTAGAAAAAAAGCTATGGTCAATCTAGTTATGGAAGACTGTTAGTATCCAACATTCCTATGAAATTTGACAATGAAAAAAGAGGTGATCTACATCTTCCCTCTCGATTTGGCAAAAAGGACATCGAGGGTCAAGATTCATGCCTCGTTTACACATGGTGTCCTTGGTAGGAAGCGATGCATGACAAAGTTGCCATAGAAATATTTTTAATTTTGGCATAATGTCAAGTTTCCAAATCCAACTATATTCCCATATTAGTGGATTATCAGGGTAAACACCATGAGCAGCTCAAGTCGCTGACTTTGTTGAGAATTCGAATGGGGCTTACATGTTCTGGCTATATACCTATATTAAGTAACTAAGGTTTGTGGATGAAGGAAACTATTCAACCTGCATTTGATTGCTTGAACTAGAGCATTTTAGTATAACTCCTATGTTAATAGTTGCATTGAACTCTGCTTGAAGTAATGAGACTGTTTGCATTTAGATCTTTCTAGATTTGAATAGAGGTGGGAGCGATATTAAAAGAAGTTCTTATTATAAGTACAATTATATAGATTAAGGATACTCTATGTTGCATTTGGGCAGTCGTTGAATAACGAGTGACAACAATAGTTGAGTAGGCGTTGTTCTCGATCTACTAGAAACCTACAGTTTATAAAGTCCTTTGACGTATTGCATGTTATGCAAAGTTGCCAAACCAATGCAGGTTAAATTTGAATGATTGTTTTTCGCTCTTCGGAGCTTTTGGGTTTGAATTTTCAATCCTTTTCAATTAGAGATGGGGACTTGTTGAGTAGGACAATGTCCCTAAAGCATGTGCTGAAGTTTTGTTTATGGAATATAATCATTGTGCTTCAGCCCAGGCCAATTTGTAGATGTGAAGTCTGTACATCATCTTGTATTGTTACGAATGATGCTTCTTTTGCTCAATTAAATGGGTATCTATGGTTTTCCTCTATATGAGGTGGATAATAAATAAAGTTAAACAATTGTGGATTCTCTGTACTGATAGACATTAGGGAAAATACCCAAAAAGTGTTGGGCTAGTTTGTAGCGGCCCAGGCAGCTTTTCGGGATAGTTAGTGTTTAACTCAAGGGGATCCTGCATATTTTTTTTTTTTTTAATGTGGCATTATAGGGGGCAGGAGATTGGGGTTAGTTGTCGAAAATACCCCTGGTCATTAACTTTCATTTTGAAAGTTATTTTGTCGGGCATACTTTGGGTAATCTTTGGTGGAACAGGTAATGTGGACAGAGAAAGTGAGGAGAGAGAAGTAGTTGGGGAAGAAAGGGATGAGATACTATTAAGGGGAAGTTCAAAATTGAGGAAGAAAGTATTAATAGAGGGACAGGGACTTTTTTTGAGCGAAGCTTAACGTTTGGCTTGAGTTAGCGGTGGTGGTTGATGGTCGAGGGAGGCAACAAGGCCGACATTCAACCCTTCATTTAAGTGGAGTATGACGGCAAGTGGATGGGTGGTGAAGTGAGGCACATCTGTTAGTGAGAGGCAAGTTTTTGATCTCTAATTTAATTTATGCTTTTTCTTTTGTGATAAATTTCGGATGTTAATGTTGTGGATATGTGTTGATGAGAAATTGAGGGTTTGGAGTGTTTGTGTAAAAATCGGAGTAGGGGGAGGTGGGGTGATGGTGTTGAAAAATGACCGTTGTACCTTTGGTGTGTTGGGTAAAGGTTGAGTGGTGAGGGGACATTTTTTGGGGGGGGGGGCAGGGAGGGGTAATTAACTTTGGAATTTATGGTTGTTTGCTGCATAGTTTAATTTTGTTTTTTTGGGGCACTTGAATGGTTTGTTTCATGTGAATAATCCAGGGTAGTTGTGTGTAGTTCACTAGATATATTCCAATGAACTGCAGGTGAATCTCGGGATATTTGTATATGGTTGAGTGCATTGTATCCTTTAAATTGCAAATGAGTAGCGCTGGATGGTTATCTACAGTTCAGTGGATACAGTCCACTCAACTGCAGGTGTACAACCTTGGATAATTATCTGCAGTTGAGTGGATTAGATCCTGTGAAAAGCAGGTGAATAACCCGGGATGTTTGTATGTAATTGAGGGCATTGTATCCTTTGAACTACGGGTAAGTAATCTTGGATAGTTATTTGCCGTTGAGTGGATACAATCCACTTAACTGTAGGTGTACAACCTGGGATACTTATCTGTAGTTGAGTGGATTACTTCCTGTGAATAGCAGTTCTCTGGGTTAAGAGTGGGGTAGTTGGGTTTGTAAGGGAATATTCGTAGGTGTTTATTTTCAAAGTGGATTAGTGTGGTGAAGAACTTTTGGAATGGCCGTAGTATGGGTGTTATTTGCATTCGTTGTTGAAGTAATGTTGGTATGCATTTTGATATATCATAGCGTGTTAGCCCAACATACTTGGTTTGATGATTTTGGAATGTCATGTTTGGTGTCGATCCCCACAAGTTGTTATCGAGACAATGTTCATATTGTTGGAGTGCTGGTATGTGGTTTTGTATGTGTATGTGTCATTGGGAAAATGTTCGTGTAATGGTTAGTAATCATTACCATCATGGATATGTATTCAGTATCCCCTCAATGTTTGAAGCATATCCTAGGATTTGGATTAGCTTTGGTAATTGTTTGTTCACAATGTTTGTTTGTTGGTTGCTGGTAAGTGTTTGTTACCAATGCTGCTTAAGTGAGGTACTAATGGTTTTGAAGTTGATATTTTCGTGTGTATAATGTCAGATGTAGTTACATATAATGAAGCTACGAAGTATGAATGCACATTGTGGTTAGAAGGGAGAAAGTTTGAGGAAGGTGGAGTCGAGAAAGAGACGACACCAATCGCCGACTCCAGAAGAAGAGGAGTGTTGGGGTTCGAGTTCAAGAAGCGACTATCTTCCTGAGGATGTTAAGGGAGACAGTGATGGTAATGTCTCTTTAATTGAGAAGGGTGATGTTGATTTGTATAGTGCTGAGGCGATGAAGAGTAGTAGGAGACATTGTGATAAGAGGAAGAGGGTACTCGATGAGCGGAAGGGAGGATACAAGAGGAGTAGGGCAGTAGCGGATGGAGTTGTGATTAAGTATGACCCTGAGATAAGGGTGCTTGTAGGTCCTGATCCTATCTTTTGTGGAAGGGTGACATTAGATATAGTGGTTGAGTTTTTAAGTAGGCTGGAACCTATGAATGTGGAAGCTATTAAGGGGACGGTACTTATGCCTATCCTATAGTATCGCTCCTTTGACCTTCAGAGAGAGTTGATCCTTGCACTTGTTAGGCTATGGGTTCCACATAGGAGGGCCTTCAGGATAGGGGGAGGCTGGTCTCATTTGGTGTGTTTGATGTGGCATTCATGACCGGTCTTCCAGCTACTAGAAGGAGGGTAGAGTTTGATGGTGAGGAGGTTAGTGGTGATTTGGGGAGGGTGGTGAGGAATCCCATGGCTGAAATAGTAGTAGTCAACAGAGGGAAGTGGAAGTGTTAGAAATAAGGGAAGAGAAGTATTTTGCAGAATTACAATCGGGCAATATTTGTTTTTACGATCAGAATAGTGAGGAGGATATGATTGGGGAGTGGATGCAGCTGTTTGTGTGGATGACCTTGACTGGATTATTCTTTCCGTGAACATAATATGGGGCGGTGTACTCTATGGAGAGATATGCTAATGATGTGCAACTTTTAGTGGAGTACGCATGGTTAGAGAGAATTTGTGGTTCCTTATGCAGTCATTAGATTAGTTCCAGGGGAAGTTGCTAGGACTTATCAATGAGGTGTAGCTGAATGGTTGTCCCATGCTTCTTTAGGTATGTACATATTCATTCTCGTACTGGGATGTATGTGTGTCTACATGTATTGATGTTAGTGAATGGTGAAAGTGTATATTCACGTACCATGATATACTAATAACTGGTGATTGTTTGCATGTGAATGTGTATTAATTGTTTACAGTTGTATGTTTCCGTTGATGTGTGTGTAATTTACAAGTGTGGTTTTACAAGTATACACCACAATTCTGCAACCATGTTGAGATGAGGCTCCACAGGATAGCCTAGTGGGATGCAGTGGATCATGGGGGGCATTACGATGCATATGCCCTAGTAGCCATAGTGAAGGAGGAAAAGGTATATGTTGACTTGGTGTGTGTCATGATTTCCATCAAAGGTGCGAAAGTTTGGTAAATTTTATATATTTCATGCATAATTTTTTTTTTTGGGTAAATTGTGTACATGTGTAGGTGATCTCGGTGTTGTATCCCACAGAAGAGAAGATGGTGGAATAGATTGTGACTAAACAGATGAATGGAGATATTATTTGGAAGATGGAGAGGTAATGCACGATGGTTTATAGTTGCAGTTACCATAGAATTACTACATTGTCTGAATAGATTCTGATGCTTTTAGTATGTGCAGGGGATTTTGTCATAGGAGGAGCAACTGCAATGTGTTTGTAAAGACTTGTAGTTGGAGAAGGAGAACTGTAAGTCAATAGAGAACAAGGCCAAGATGTTGGAATGTCGTGTTCGTGATTTGGAGGGTAGACTACGGACGTATGAAGACATTCCTAAATACTTCTAAGGAAATGATGGTGTGGGTACCACTGACTATAAAGGTGCCAGCTATGATGATTGCTATGGATGGTGTGGACAAAGACTGTGGGTCAACCGCAAGTTGCTGATGTGCATAATATAGATGAACATCACCCCCAGAGTGCAGAGGGGGCAGCCATTCTTGAGTAGTGGGAGGTTGAGGTGCCCGCTGTTGAGGAGCAGCGTGTTGAGGTGTTAATTGCTTAGGAGATGCTTGTTGGCATGCCGACTGCTGAAGAGTTTCCTATTGAGGTACTAGTAGTGGAGGAGCCGCTTGTGGAGTTCCTAGCTGTGAAGGAGCTAGCTGTGTAGGTTCTGACTGTTAAGTGTCTCCTATGGAGGTAGCTGATGTCGAGGTGGCAGTGGTTGAGGTGCCCGTTGTTGAGGTCCTGGCTGTTGATGTGGCTAATGTGGAATAAGTGGCTACTGACGTGCCATGTGTAGGGGAGCCGGCTAGGGCAAAAATAATTATTAAGGTGCCAGGTGGTGAACAACCTGCTGCTGGTGTGCCTAATGTTGAGCACCCAGTGTTCAGGTGCCACCTTCTATGGATCCCACTGTTAGGGTGCCCAGTGAGAGTGTGCACTTGATGGACGATATCCACATTGCTGATATTGATACGTGCTGCAGTGGTGATGGTGGAGACTAGCTCTCTGATCAGGGTGACAGTTGGGAGCAACTGCGGGAGTGTACTAAATAGGATCAGATTGCCTAAGTTGATGAAGATCAGTGTGCTCAGGTTGAGCAGCTTGAGAGCAATGATGTTGAGTAGCCAATTAGTGCTGAGGTTGGCAGTATGAAGGATCCTGCTAATGCTGAGACCATCGGCGCGACCATCTCGGCAACTACTACTGGGAGGGGTCAGCAGCATCTTAGGGATGGTGACGGAGATGCAAAATCCTATAGTAAGACTAAGGCGGGGATGGCTAAACTGTCTCCATCATGCGAAACGTCCTCTTCAACCTCTTCACAATCCAACCTCCTATCCCATTCTTCCACTTTTACACCTCATCATTCCATATGCCATCTTAAGTCCTAGTTTATGTAGGTGACCAATGACTAGCATTGGTATAGATCTCTGCCTCAATTCAACCATCTACTTATTCTAACTCTCAACGGGATTGTTGTTTATCCTACCCTGCTGTTCCTTACCAAACTTGGCCACCGCCCAATGCTGTGGATCATTTTCTTGCACACATGTTGCCAATGGTGCCTTGTACGATCTTGACTCCTCTATACTGACATCATACTCCAACATCGTCGGTGCATAGGCTACCCTGTTAAACATTTGCTTCACAAGTTCCTTGGATGCATCACATCGAACCTCATGCTTCCGAGGCACTTTCACAAAATTCTCCTAAACATTCTTCAAGCAGTAATAGTGGTTCTGAGCTCCAAACATCCTCTAGACAGCATGCAAAAGGCCTGGGTTACAGTCTGACATGATCACCGACTTTAGTCTACCTAAACATTCCGCCAACACAGTAAAAAAACCAAAACCACTCGTCTTTGTTCTCGGTCGGCACCACGTACTACACATCAAACAAATGATCATCTATGTCAAGCGCAATGGCTGCTAGCAAGGTTCTCGTATACGGACCACTCAAACTGGCCTCGTCTATGAACAAGACTTTCTGACACTGCATTATGAATCCATTCAGTGGTGCCCTATACTCTACAAACATTCACTTCAACCTCACAGCTTCCAACTCACAGAACGCCCTCAAGTCCAGATTTGCCCGAACAATTATAGAGCACAACCACGATAACAACTTGTAGTGATCAACTAACCTTCCTAGCTGTAACATACAAACATTCTCCCCTGCCCTCCAAGCTTGCTTGTACGTCAACTGTAAGTCCAACTCAAGCACCAAGTCATTTATGACCTAAACAGCTAAGTAGTCATCTGAAACGCGAACCCTACAGTCAATCAACAAGCATAGCAACTTTGCTCTCATCATGCATTTGTTCCACCTCCCTATTTGGCATTAATCACCTGCACTCTGTGTGTGTGCTTCCCCTTAAAATCCTTGACAATCATCCCATCTCTATTTTTCGCTCCCCTAATATATATGTAAAACTTGCATCTTTCACATCACAAACAACAACAATGCGTTGCAAGCAATTACTTTCAAATCGTTTCTCAAAGCGATGAGCTATTTCATACTTCCGAATGCTTGGTTAGGCTTAAAATGTGCGAATCTTATACACCTGTATTATTTAGATTTAGCTCATAATAATTGTTAGATTAGTTGTTTATTAGTAGTTTGTTTTGGTTTTGTAGCAATAAAGAGGATTGCTCAGATGGTGGAACAGGTGCAAAAATGCTTTGAGAGATGGCAGTGTTAACCCGAATTTACCCTAGCAGATAACCCGAGATAACCACAGAGCAAACCTGGGATGGAAAGCACGGCATTGCTAAGAAAAACAAGGAAGACGAAGAGGGTAGAGGGTTGGCATACGGTGTCCGTATCACGTGGCACGACCGTGCCACCCCTCCATTTTCCCCTGCTTCTATTGCCGGCTTCCAGAGATTTAGCATGGTCTGCCTGTCCCACTAGGCACGACTGTGCCATGCCTACTGCATCGAGATCTATTTAAAGTGCTTTCCCCATTTGTGTGGGGGTAATTTTTAGGTTTTAGGAGTAGGGTTTAACTAGGGTTTAGGAGAGATTACTGCAGATTTTTACTTTCATTTTTTGTAGCCACAATTGAAGAGGAATGAAGTTTTGATGCAAGTAAATGTCTTTCTCTCTCTTTAAACTTCATTTTCATTCAAGTTCTTACTTTGCCGACTTTGATTTATTACTTTAATGCCTAAATTTACATGCTTTTGTTTGTTGTTGGTTTGAAATTAGTGCTTCTATTTCCTAATCATGTTTCGATTCTCTTGTTTACTCTTAATCTTTCGGTCTCTTTCTCTAAGAATGCAAATTTAATCTCTTTCTCTCTCTTCCATCTTAGGATTTGAGAGCCTCCCTTTACAAGTTTGAGTTTTTTGGCTCTCAATGGATTAGAATAGGAGTAATTGAGTTAGATTAGTGAAAATAAATGAAGAGTCTACCTCCAATCATCACTTACTTGCTCCAACAACAGAGGCCAACCTCCATTGTTGGATTTTCAAGCTTTTAAGGCAATCCTCTTTCTCTCTCTCTCCTTTTAATTAGTAAGATTAATGCTTTGTTAGTTAATTAGATTCTTTGCTAGCTATTATTAGTTAATATGATGTTCGGAGTTGATTTAGTTAATTATGCTTGTTTTAGCTTAGTTTAATTAACCATGTTTAGATTAGAAATTAGTATTAGTGAGTAGTTAATTTAGTTAATCCTGCTTGGTGACCTCTATTGCTTTCCTAGGTTAAGAGTTGGGGTCGAGAATAATTTGTGACTTGATTTCCTCACCGTTACAGAGGACGACAAATTTCTACCTTTAACCCCCTCAAAAATTATTTCAACAAATTGGCGCCGTTGCCAGGGATGGTGGTACGAAATTAAGTCACTTCTTATAAATATGCCCCCTTTTAGTTCATTGTGTGCTAGTGTAGTCTCCTTTATTGTTTCATTAATTTTGCTCTTAAGTTATAGAGAAGCTGCTTATTTGGAGGACATTGAAAAACATAAAAAAATTAAAAAATGAGAAAAATCTCAAAAAATTGAAAGTTTTAAAAACCCAAAAAGTTGTGGCTCATTGCATATTAATGATGGGTTTTGAATCTTGAGGAAACTAATATGATTAATGTTGAGCCCAGGTCCACTAAACTTCATGAGCCCATTCTTGAAAGAGTGAAACCTGACCTACCATGCTCATTGAGAGATCACTTCTATCCTCCCCGAGCTTCCCCACAATCATGTTTTGACCTCCCTCTTATCCCCAGGGATATGACATTTGAGCTTAATCTGAATTATGCTGGCATGCTTCCCAAATTTACCGGCTGTAAATATCCTTATTTGGTTATTCTTGAGTTTGAGGAGGTATGTTCGTTGATTCACATGCCTAGGGTACCAAACGACGTTGTGAGGGTGAAATTCATTCCCTTTGCTCTCAAAGATGATGCTAAGAGGTGGATGTATAGTTTTAAGATTGGTTCTATTAAATCTTGGGATTCTTTTATTGATATCTTTCTTAAGAGATACTTTCCTACTTACAAGACCATTAGAATTAGGAATGAAATCCTTTCTTTTGTCCAACTTGAACATGAGCCTTTTTGGAAGTATATGAATGGGTTCAATGAGTTACTCACCTAATACCCTCACCATGGTTTAGAGAAATGGAATTTGTGGCAAATAGCTTATGAGGGTTTGGATGTGAGTATTAGGAATGGTTAAATCCATGTGTGGGGGAGACTTTCTTTGTAAGAATGCTAATGAGGCTTGGGACTTTCTTGAGGATTTACATGATAAGATATATGAGCGGGAGACAATTATGGAAGCCCTTAGTGTTGCATCTAAGATTTTTATGGATAATGAGGGCAAGCTGCCTAATGCCTTCCTTGCTTTGGAGGATACTATGCTTCATTGTGAATATCAACTTAAAGTTCTTGTATTTCAATCTCCTCAACCTCATGATTACATTCCTCCCTCTTATTCTTATGATTTTCTCTTAGACGACAGTCTTAGCTCATACTCTCACCCTTCTAATCAAATGTCTTTCAAGGATGTGAGTGATCCTTTATTACATTTCTTAATGATCAATCCACATCTTAAGACCAGGGATACTCTTAGGGGCAATATGGTTTTTGATGATACAGCTTCACTTTTAGCCCCCTTGAGAGAGAATGATAAGAGTGAGAAACTAGTGGTTAAGGCTAATTGTGAATTTAAGCATGTGGTTTCCTAGGATAATTTTGTTAAGGAGGAGTATTCGCTTGAGGAGACCCATTTGGAGGAGTCTCATGTTAAGGAGCGTGTTGAGGTCATGCCCTATGATTTGGAACTTGTTGATCCAGTCTCTATTGAGTGTCCTCCTAAGTCCATTCCCACTTTTATCTTTTTTCTCCCATCATCACTGTTTCACACTTCTATGGATCCTTCAATGTCCACCTCCCTGGAGTCTGAGACTTGCATGATTTATGCCCCTAATTTAGACCGGACTCATGAGCTTGATGTGACTATAGGACTTGAGGATTGGGTAGAGGATTTAGGATTCATGCCTGATTTGAGCATTCATGCTTCCTGTAAGACTTTTAGGCCCTTATCCTCTACATTGTGTGATGTTGGGCATGTGTGTAACTCCTATGATTGGGCCCAGAGCTTTGATAAGCTCAAGAGAGCTCTCACTTCTATTTTGGGGATGTGCTTTTATTGGAACACCCTCGTTACTAATGGTTTTAACTTTTTTGAGGATTGTTTAAGTTTATTTGATAAGTTGCTCAGGCTTTGATGGGGATGGGTATACGTGGCAACATGATGATAAGATGGAGTGACTGATGCTTTATGGACCTCCTGGACATCATCTAAGTGAGGCATAGTTTAGGTGCACTCAGCACCTAAACTATTATGATCGTTTCAACTCTTCTCTCCTGCCCTTTTTATTTTCTTTCTTTCTTTCTTTTTGTACATAGTTATGGATACTTGGGATAGTGATTTTCTATGGGTGACCAATTTTGAGGTGAACTTTCGGATTTGTTAAGCCGAGATGGCTATTATCACCTCTGTTTGATTTGTGTATTTTGTTTTATGTGTGTTTGTTGGTGGTGTGTTTTGTTTTATGAATATTTATTGGTGTTGTTTGATTTTGTGCTTGTTAGTGGTGTTACAGGTTTGTATATACCTGTGAATTTATATTTGGTTTGTGGTTGGATTGCTTATGTGCTTGCTTTTTAGTGCCTTAATTCCCACAATAAGGATGTTGTAGAGTTTTGGTGTGGGGGTCAGGTGCCCATTTGCACATATTTTTCGAAAATTTTGGAAAAAATTCAAAAACATTTTCTTTTTCTTTTAGGATTTGTGTGCTTTCTTTGGTGATTGTGATCCATGTGGCTAGTTCATTGACTTATATGTAAATAGAGTTTGCATGATGAGATGTTGCTCACTTTACCGTCAATTCTTAGGGTCTTGTTGTTACATTAATATGTGAACTTTTTATTTGTTGAAGTTGCCTTTTAAGCACCTAAAAATGTGAAAAAAAGGGGAAAAAAGAGGAAAAAAGGTCTAAAAAGTAAATAAAAACCCGGGCACCAAGTTCAAAGCCACTATCTTTATTTCATATCTTTAATTAGATTGAATATGTCCTATTTTACTTGATTATGCATCTGCTTGGGCAATGAAATAAGTGCTTTGCACAATGAATAAAATCACTTCTTAGGAAAGGCCTGAATATTTGTAAGTCAAATGGATTTAGGGTGTGTGTGTTATTATTCTTTAAAAAAGAGGAAAAAATGGAGCAAATAAGGTGATTAAGTAAGAAAATAAGGACCGTGTCGATGTTAGCAACTTGATTTATAAGGATTAATACACATTAGCACATACACCAAGGTGTACATATCATTGCATGTTGTATGTGGGGTGAAAAATGAGAGTCGGGATGCTTCTTTTCACTTAGATGTGTTTTGATTATACATTCTATTTGTATATACTTTTGTGGCTTGGTTACTAGGGTGATGTAATTGCCTAAGTTATGTACATGGTTTCCTAATTACTTGTATATATGTTTATGTGTTGAAAAAATCAAAAAGATTTTCTTTTGTTTTTGAAATGATTTTGTGGGTATTTCACTTGAAAACCTTTACGAGACTTCACTCGTCCACTTGGAAAACCGATGGGTTTAAAGCGCTTGTTGCATATGCTAAATGCAACTGTAACTCCTATGAAAGTGTGTAAGGATGTTCTTTTTCTTATTTTCCATTTCTTTTTAGGTAGTTTAGATACTTTTACTCGAGGATGAGCAAAATCTCGGTGTGGAGGTAGTTGTTCGGGCTCAAAATGTGCAAATCTTATACTCCCATACTATTTAGATTTAGCACATAATAATTGTTAAATTAGTTGTTTATTAGTAGTTTGTTTTGGCTTTGCAGGTAATAAAGAGAATTTCTCAAATGGTGGAACAGGTGTTAAAATACTTTGAGAGATGGCCGTGTTAACCCGAGTTTACCCTAGCGGATAACCCGGGTTAACCATGGAGCAAACCCAGGATGGTAGGCACAGAACTACTAAGAAAAACAAGGAAGAAGAAGAGGGCAGAGGGTTGGCACGAGGTGTCTGTGCCATGTGGCACGACTGTTTTCCCCTGCTTCTGTTGCTGGCTTCTAGAGATTTGGCACGGTCTGCCCGTGCAATTGGGCACGATTGTCCGAGCCTACTGCATCGGGATCTATTTAAAGCGCTTTCCATTTGTATGGGTGTAATTTTTAGGTTTTAGGAATAGGGTTTAACTAGGGTTTAGGAGAGATTATTGTAGATTTTTACTTTCATTTTTTGTGGCCACAATTGAAGAGGAATGAAGTTTTGATGTAAGTAGATGTCTTTCTCTCTCTTTAATCTTTATTTTTATTCAAGTTCTTGCTTTGTTGACTTTGGTTTACTAGTTTAATGCCCAAATTTACATGCCTTTGTTTATTGTTGGATTGAAATTAGTGCTTCCATTTCCTAATCATGTTTTGATTTTCTTGTTTACTCTTAATATCTCATTCTCTTTCTTCAAAAATGCAAATTTCAATCTATTTCTTTCTCCACCATCTTAGGATTTGAGAATTCCCTTTACAAGCTTGAGTTTTTTTGGCTCTCAATGGGTTAGAGTTGGAGTAATTGAGCTAGATTAGTGAAAATAAGTGAAGAGTCTACCTCCAATCATCACTCACTTGCTCCAACAATGGAGGCTAACTTCCATCGTTGGATTTTCAAGCTTTTAAAGTAATACTCTTTCTCTCTCTCTCTCCCCCCCCTTTTAATTGGTAAATTTGATGCTTTGTTAGTTAATTAGATTCTTTGCTAATTATTATTAGTTATTATGATGTTCGGAGTTGATTTAGTTAATTATGCTTGTTTTAGCTTAGTTTAATTAACCATGTTTAGACTAGAAATTAGAATTGGTGAGTAGTTAATTTAGTTAATCATGCTTAGTGGCCTCTATTGTTTTTCCTAGGTTAGAGTTGGGGTTGGAAATAATTAGTGACTTGATTTCTCACTACCCTAGAGGACGACAAATTTTTCCACACCCCTCTAATCTAATTTTTCCACACCTCATCTTTCGATGCGCCTCTGCCTACAACCCTAAGCGCGGCCACACAACACCATCATCATCTGGCTTTGAACCGCTGTCCATATTGTCTACATCTGACTCATCCAATTCCTTATCACAACCCCACAAACCTCCCCTGTGCTTTGCTGAATTCGATGTCACTCCCTTGCATGTTCCCTACCCCAACATCTCAATGACAACCCTGCTAATCACACATAACAACTTCAATAGTTACTATCCATCCTTATAACCACATTTGCTTAATAGAATAAATTACAAAATATACTGCCAATAGAAACATAACAAAATTACTAAATTTACTAATGTACATTGCTCCCACTTATTTCTCTACAAACATAAACAAACTTGTATGACCGTTACCTCCACCCAAGGTTGTATCTCCATCACCAAGCATCCACGTACCCTCAGTCCAGGGGAGCATGACATGCAAGTTAACTACTACTGCAACATTACTGTCCTCTATTGCTCCGGCATACTGACCCCTTCCCCTACAACATACATATATGCATGATCATTGTCCCTTTCATTAAGTTCACTAGATCCTAATCACCTGCACACTGCCACGACACCCTTTGATCATACTTCAAAGTATACCAAAATTTCTATCCCCTAGACACTTCACCTATTAACCCCCACCGCCTTCCTAACTCAATCGGCATTGATATTATCTGCAATCCATATACAATCATTACTCCCTCCCTTATACGCCACTACTCTATTCACTCCATTGTCCAAGGACCTACTCTATCCAACATACATAAGCAATTCCCTAATTCCAAATAATTCGCCCCTACCAACCATTGCTTCTATATTCTACACTGCCACTTATACTACCTTCTTGATAGCCTCTCTAACATAACAAAAACACAAATACGCCTGCAAAATCAATTCATTCCATCAGGTTGGTATGCAAATAAGAACAAACTACCATCTCATAAATGCTTGACGTACAACGTTTAACATATTATTCATTTTATCACTACACTAACCATTACCTTACCTATCATTGCCTCTCATAAATAAAACAATGTCACAATATCATCCCTCACCCTCTTAATAGACAAGATAGATATCCCAAGCATATAATTCTGCTCAATACATTTTGAATACAATAACATCCCCACTTTTAGAGCTTCACATCATGGGATGTCAAGCTGACTTTGATAGCGTCACATCCTAGGGTGTGAAGCTCATTTTTACATCTTCACATTTTGGGATGTCAAGCTTACTTTTATGGCTTCGCATCTTGAGATGCCAAGCTCAATTTTATAGCTTCATAAACGAATATATGATCACAGCTAGCATTATCACATAAATCAGCCCTTCACCACAATCATCACACAACCCATGTCGAGACCTCACTTTTCCATTAACCAACTCAAATACAAACTAACCAGCCCTATTTCATGCATAAACACAAACGCTTCATCATTTTGCAACACCCATAATATAAAGGAGAAAATCAATATTTACCTTTTAATGGGATTCAAATTTCTAATAATATTGACGCATCTCTTAATTACGTAAGCTTATTTCCATATATATGAAGGTCATTGTGATTTACCCCATTTCCTCAAATTTTTTAAATTAATGTGAAACTTGAACCAAACCACATACCTTACACTTCCATGGCTGATCTACCCAAGGGTTTATCTAGCTCCTTCAATATCGGCCATGC
Organism: Carnegiea gigantea; assembly: GCA_029747015.1. Classification (NCBI taxonomy): domain Eukaryota; kingdom Viridiplantae; phylum Streptophyta; class Magnoliopsida; order Caryophyllales; family Cactaceae; genus Carnegiea; species Carnegiea gigantea. Next base: position 87,353 of record JAKOGI010002752.1, read on the forward strand.
TTCATCCTCTATTGCTGCCTACACAGCAACCAACACCATCCGCCTTGCCAACCTTCAACCCCACTACTTCACATCTCGAGGGGAGCTCAAGTTCCACATCTACAGCACCCAAACTTCCAACTCGAACTAACAGAGATTGAAAGAGAGAGATGTGAACAGTGCGAGCTTCTCATAGGAGCTTCCTCTACTCCTTCTCAGTCTCCAGCTCCCCAGTAAGCAGCCTAGAACCATCTCTCCTTTTCCCTTCCAAATACATTCCCCATTAAATGGTAAAATGGGTAGCACAATACCTAAGCCTTTGCGACCTCATTATTTTTGCCTGAACGTGGGACTCCTTTAAATTAACACTTAAAAAACTACCTGGGCTATTATAAATTTGCCCAACACGTTTTAGGTATTTTCCCTAGATGTTAAGCTTGAGGGAATAGTTTGGTTTCCCAATCTTTTACATAGTACACCATTGACGCCTTTATTTCCTTTCATATCCCAAAAATGAAAGAAGAAAACAAAGGCTCACAAGATTCATGGTTGTTTTGGCGACGATGTTCCCCAAGTCTTGGATTTTTAATGCCTAATGGTTGGAATGTAAATATAAAAGGGTCAAATTAAGTTTGCTTTGTGGGCTTTTTCTACAAGGTCTTCAAATGTTTTCAGGAGAATATGTGAAATGATGTTAAAACTTGTATAATTTCTTAATAATTTATAGAAATAGTGCTATATAAAAAATTACTGTTAAAACTATTGAATATAAATCATGATACGTCCACTAATGTTATTCTTACAGAAACTAGACAAAGGTCAAGCAATCCGAGACATCAAGCTAAAAAAAGTTGACTGCAGTTTGGCAAGATGTAGGTAGAGTTGGTAGACTTATTGCCTTTCAACATTCTTATTTTAAGATTTTCCTAGCGAGTATGGATGTTCATTAGAGAATATGCCATTCTTAGTAAGAGTGTTACTTCGATAATTACTTGTTTTGTAGTTGGGGATTAGTTTTATATTTGTTCGTTTTTGTATTGGTTGGTGCTCTTTGAGAGTTCTTCTAATGCTTTTTTTCCCCTTCTATTTATATTTCATTGTTCTGTAATTTTTAAGGCACAATACACCTGCCACATATGCATACAACTGATAGAAGATAAACAACGATACTCTTGTGAGTAAGATTATTGCTGGATCGCTTAATGCTTCAACTCTGTTGGCTTACAGTCTATTTGGATTGAGGTACTTACAGTCTGTTTGGATTGAGGTAGAGAAGGGAAGCCGAGGGGAATGAAGGTTAATGAACTCTCAT